>CAAKMY010050932.1:0-12689 GCA_901111285.1 Corrigiola litoralis | reverse complement strand
GGGGGAAAGAAAAAATTCGAAACTAAGGGCAAATAAGTCATTTTCATCTTTTTTTGGCCGGAAATCACTTAAGGTAGTGATTTTAGAATAAACACAAACTTGCAGGTAGTAATTCTGGCTGAAATTTTTGAAAGGTAGTAATTTCAAAATTAAGCAAACTTAAAGGTAGTTTTTATCAATTTAAGCTAAGAATAAATTAGAGTGGGTGGGTCTAAGAATAAGAAAACACAATCAAATCCATCAACCATAGCTCAAAATTACAACCCAAACCCAAACCCAAACCTAAAACCCAGCCCATAACCCGACCCATAACAACCGCCTTACCCGCTAACACCACCTATAAATACCCCCCTTTTCCCCAAACCAAACCCACTTAACAAAATGGGTCGACCCGCATCCACAATCGAAATCCCCAACCACAACCGCAACCACCGCCGGCGCACCCCCTCCTCCTCCCCGGACCACCACCGCCGCCGCCGCAGTCGCAGCCCCTCGTACACCCGCTACTCCCCGGACCACCGTCGCCGCCGCAGATCCCCTCCCCGAAGCAGAAGCCCCATACATCGTAAACCCACCAACAATGGTTACAATCGAGAGAGGAATTATACTGGTAGGGCCCCTGTTGATGATGAGTCTGATGAGGAGCTTAAAGGTCTGCCCTTTGAGGAGTACCGAAGGTTGAAGAGGCAAAAGTTGCGCAAGACTGTTAGGAGTAGTTTCTGGAACATCACCCCTAGCCCCCCTAGATCCCAGATTGATGATGCTGATGACGTGGCTGCTGATGACGTGGCGGGTGGTGGAGGTGATGACGTGGCTGTTGTGGCTAGAGAGGTGTCGGTGGGTAGTAAGAAACATGGGTCGGTATCGAGTCGGTCTGGGTCGGAGACGGATTCGAGTGGGTCGGAGAGCGAGGGGAAATCGCGGTCGAAGGAGACTAGGGTTAGGAGTAGCAATAAATCGAAAGCGGAGGATTCGGAGTCGGAGTCGAATTCGGAGTCGGAGGATTCGGAGGCCGAGAGGAGGAGGAGGAAGAAGAAGAGTAGCAGGAGTAGGAGTAAGAGTAAGAGTTCGGGTTCCAGGAGTCGAAGGAGGAGTAGGAAGAGGAGTAGGAAATCGGATGAGGATGATGATGAGGATTCGAGTGAGGAGGAGGATAGGAGGAAGCGGAAGTCGAAGTCGAGGAGTAGTAGTAGGAAGAAGAAGAGTGGTGGTAGTAGTAGTAGTAGGAGGAGGAGGAGCAGGAAGAGGAGTAGGAAGAGTAGTGAGAGTGATTCTGAAGAGGGGAGTAAAAGCGAGAGCGAGAGCGAGGGGAGGGATGATCACAAGGTGAAGTCGAAGAAGAGTGGGAGCGAGAAGAGGAAGAAAGACCGGGAATTGAGTGAGGAGGAGATTAGTGCGAGCGAAAAGAGTGACGGGAATGAAGAGGAGAAGGCTGTAGTGGCGAAAGAGGAGGAGATTGTGAGTGAGGAGGTTGATGAGGAGTTGCTGAAGATAAGGGAGATAATTGAGTTGCAAAAGCAGGAGGCGGCGTTAGTGAATGAGCCGGCTGTGGGGCCGCAGCCGTTGCCTAGGCCGGATGGGCATGTCAGTTATGGAGGTGCGCTGAGGCCGGGTGAGGGAGACGCCATTGCGCAGTATGTGCAGCAGGGGAAGCGTATCCCACGTCGTGGAGAGGTGGGGTTGTCGGCCGAGGAAATTTCCAAGTATGAGGATCTTGGGTATGTGATGAGTGGTAGTAGGCATCAGAGGATGAATGCCATTCGTATTCGGAAGGAGAACCAGGTTTATAGTGCTGAGGATAAGAAGGCTTTGGCTATGTTTAACTACGAGGAGAAGGCCAAGCGTGAGGCTACCGTGATGAGTAGTTTGCAGAGGCTTGTGCAAAGGACTATGGGCCAAAATGTTGCCCCAAATCATGATCCCTTTGGCGCCAAAGATGGAGGCGATGCTTAACTGTAACGTTTAGTTTGTCGATATGTTACATTCATGGTTCTGTTCTTACTGCCTTTCTTGTTTGATTAGTTCCTATAGTTAGGACTTAGGCACTGGATCAACCAAGTCATTGTTCGAGATTGGATGATTTTGAAGCTTTAATATGTGAAATGATAATTTTGTACTTGACTAGTACTATGTAATACTATGCTGTTGTTCCCCGTTTTTCCTTAATGGTATATTTAATGTTTCAATCTTCTGATCTTGTTACATAATATATTTAGTGGTTTACAATTATTGGTGTATATGCTTATCAAAGGTATCGACTAGGCTTTATGGTGCATTACTGCTTTACTTGTGATGTTTCATAGTTATTTGATTGCTGTCCATGATTTTCAATGTTGTTGGCTGTGGATTATTGGGGTCAGCAGGAGTTTATCATGTTGACTCTTCTATTGAGGATTAGGGTTTATGAACAGATATTAGATCAGATTGGCTGGTTAGTAGATAGCTCATGTTGGGGCGGTCACTATGATGGTAATAGTAAGTGGTAGAAAACATTACTTAAAGGCTTGATAGGCATACTGTAGAAGATTTATGATTGGTTAGTTTGCAGAAGGATATATAGGTGGGTCGCACAAGTGTTTGATATTATGGTTTTGGATCAGATTCTTCATCATTACTAGCTTTTGAGTTATAAGCTATGGTGGTCTATTTTCATATTGGACATCCAAAATTTTCTTTTGGTTCAGCTGTAGCTTGGACTGGAGACTCGTAGCTCTGTCTTTCGGTATTTTGCTCAGTTGCTGTAGATAGTCACTTTAAGTCCTTGCTTAAGTTAGGACTTCCTTAAACATTGACCTCCTTGCTTAAGATAGCACTTATGTATGTGCTGATCAGTGATCACAAGGAACACGTTTTGTCTTTACGGTTTTCCTTACCCGTGAAGTTGGGGTAGCTTTCTGCTTTTCTCGTCTACGCTAGCTGTGGATTATTGGGGGTCAGCAAGAGTTCGTCATGTTGACTCTTGTGATTCCACTTTATTTATTGCAAGTATTATGTGTGATATGTGAAAACTTGTAGTGATTTCATTGTCCTCGTTAGACGCCATTGCTTGTACCTATTGAGAACCTACATCAATGGCATATGATATGCGAAAACTAGGAACTTCTTCATTGTTGCATCAATAGCTCATGCCCCTTTTCTCTGTTTTCTTAAATGATTTGTTCATCTTAGTAGATGATATCTTTACCTTTTTGTGCATCTATGTTTCTGCTGATCACTGGGAACAACATTGACTTCCTTGGTTTACCTTACTCTTGAAAACGGATAGTCATTTCATATGTGGCTGGTCTTAGGGCTTGATGCAGATACGGTAGCAGGTCTCGTTATGCTGATTGTGATTTGTTGGAGGGTCTAATAGAACGGCCATATTTATTGTAGTTTGCAGGAGGACGAGGTGTGAAATAGGTGTTCACATAGTTGCTTGATGTTATCATATATTCATGTTGGTGTCATATACTATATTTATATCTGATAGCTTTTGAGCTACAAACTCTAAACGTCGTCCTGTTTTGCCATTGGATATTTGGGTTTCCAGGTGTTTGTTGATCTTGTTATTCGTAATAGAGACGGTTTTGGCTTGCTTGTAGCTCTGCCTGCCCTCTTGTGCATTAGAAATCCTGTCTGTTCTTTTGGTTTTAATTTGGTAATAGGGGCTGGGAGCTCTGGTTTGCCCCCTTGTATATTGGTTTAGTTGTTACTTTAACAACATGCTTTCTTGCCGTTTTATAACTTTTGTTGAGTGATATGGTTGGATCTCTCTGTTTTGATGATTTTGGCGCTTCAGAGCTAGTTCAGTATGTGACTTTTATCTTATATATTTCATAGGACTGCTATTTACTATTTAGGGGGTGTTTGGTTTACAATTTTTGAGGTTCATGAAACGGAATGAAATATTGACTCCGTTTCTTTGTGTTCGGGTCAAACTTTTTTGATTCCATTCCATTACAGAAGGGTAATGGATTCCCCCATTTGTTACCCTCCTCCACTCTCAAATAATGAAAATAATACCATGTGGAAACAACTCCACCACATAAGAGAGGATTTTGGTTTTTTGTAAAGCATAAAAATCTATTCCTCTAAAATATTCATGATTAATCACCTGAATCCAAAGGTTGTCTAGCTTAATTATGATTTTCCGCACGAGTTTCATTTGAAAACCTTTGTTTATAGCCTTATTTTGCGTATACCTAATCCGCTAAAACTTTTGGTTGACATATTCGAACCATCTCACCAGATTTGAGCTTGATGAAGATTGTTTATTCTCGTAGAAGTCAAGATTAATTTTACTAAGAGGAACATGAACAATTGTAGGCAAAAGAAATTTTTACATTAGATGAGTTGGCTTAGTTGCTAAATCCGATTGAACTAAGACTGTTCGCCCTGTTTGGGAAATTGATTTTGCTTTCCATTTAAAAAGTTGTTTGCTAATATTGAAATTTGCATTTTGAGAAGTAGATTTGTTAACTCTGCTATCAATAATAATCGGATACTCAAGATATTTTTCAAGAGAAATAGATGCACTCATCATAAACAATTTTAATGTTATGTCTAATAATTGGGTCAATATTGTTGTAACATTGAAACGCTGACTTTTGAAAATCGATACGGAGTATGTCACAGTTAACCCCAAATCTGAAGTATGTTTTTAGTTATCAAATAAGTTTTAGTATACTTTTGCAAAAATAATTCTATAATCAGCCAACATAGTATGCATTAGCAATTTAGCATCACCTAGTCCCTCAATTTGCTTTGTTTAATGTGAGAACTAATAACAGAATTAACGGAAAACCTCCCATAAAGTAGGAGCAAAAATATCTGATATTTCAGTCATAGCAAAAGCTTTCACTTAGCATAAAAAATGGGAGCTCTGTGCCACTATCTTCCTCTATCTCTTGCTTATTTCTCACCTCCTTTGCAAACCAATCTTTACTCTGCAAAAACCCAACTCCAAACTCCACTTGTTTGCTCAAAGTTGTCATTGGATAGGGTGCAACATGTGAGCTTTCGGGGCAACACTGCAAAGCTAGGGAGCAAGTCTAGGGACCCACTTGAGCCTGTGTTCACGGATGATAATGGCGTGGTTGATGACATGGAAGGTTATCTCAACTCTCTCTCCCTTGAGTATGATTCTGTTTGGGACACCAAGCCTTCTTGGTAAGATTTTTAAGCAACACTTTTTTTTTTTGTAAATTTGGTCTCACTTATCCATACATGATACATATGTTGTCTTTTGATATGTACATTATTCAACAACAACAACAACCAAGTCTTATCGCAAAATAATTGGGGTTGGCTAACAGTGGCGAATCTAATGTATAATAAATTGTTGGGGTAGCCATATTGTAGTTTTCTACCATTTTCTATTCATTTTCATAGAATTATATAATTGCTACTCTCATTTTTAAATCTTGGATCCGCCCCTGCCTCTTATGTTCATTATCCGTTTGTGAAAATTTGATACAAGTGAAATATGAGTTCTTTGTGTTGCATAGTTTTGATATTATAGAAGGGAAGTGATATAGTATGATTCCAGAAGAATATAACTATATGTGTCTTATGTGAGGATTTTATAAGTAATTAGTCTTATTGTAAAGCATATTTCTCCCTTTTGTACAGATTATGTACCAAGTTGTTGGAAATTGTGGGCCTAATAGAACTATCCCTACATACTTATGTTTGTAACCTGTAAGAGGAGAGAGCAGGATACTTAACATTCCTGTTGAGGGTAGAATTTCTTGATTGCATATGGTACGGGCAGTGAGAGAAACCTTTAGCTGAGTAGTCACGCAGTTTGATAGATGGTAAGCTTGATTTGGGTGGGTGGAGGTAGTATAATTTGTAGGAGGTAATGAGATTAAGAATTATATAGGATTTGTGGGTTACCCCTATACTTAGAGTAATAATGGGGAGGGAGAGCATAAATGCTTAATACCCAAGAACATCTTGATAAGGTTTCTGTCATTGCAGTTTTTAGAGGAAATTGTTCCCTTCTTTTACTGCTGAGCTCCTTCCTGAAAGGAGATTAGATCATATGCCTGCTATATATTGTATCAACGTTAGAAGTTAGTTTGTACCAATTACTGGTGAAAGGAGAGACTCAAATGTTTCAGGTTTGAGATAATCAATGTTGTAGAATTGTGGCCTGTGGGTGATGCTTACTGGATTCATTAGGATTAGTAATGGCAGAAGCTACATTAAATGTATTAGCTTTACTGTGCTTTGCATCTTTGAAGTAATAATAGTTCTCCTTTTTCAATCATGTAGGTGCCAGCCCTGGACGATCACTCTCACTGGCGTATCAGTGGTTGCTTGCAGCTGGCTCATTCTGCATTCAGTCGTAGTAACTGTATTAGCAACGTCTCTAATCTGTGCATGGTGGTACATCTTCCTATATTCTTATCCAAAGGTTTGACTTTCCCCTACTATTACAGTTTGATTTCCCAGATACAGAGATCAGTTAGGTTGGTGTGCTTGGTTAGAGCCTGTGCTTACCACCACTGCCCCCATTTCTAGTCCTGACTAGTCATACATGATCTCCAGATTAAACTTTGTGACACATACAGAGTACAATTTACAGCCTGTAGGACTTAGGGGTGACATACCTTTGTAGAAAAAGCCTTTCGCCTTGTGTGTGACTGAAAGTGGTTGCTAGCTTGATGTTTCTTCTGTAGATCATCAAATCCCAGGCTAATGCATAAGGGTAAGTTTTAGGATTGAGATCAATTTCTTGAGACAATTTTAGTTGGCTACTTGGCTCTGAAGAGCACTGATGAATGTAAACATGTTGATGACGGATCAATGCCACATAATTGTCTTTTTCCTTTTGCAGTCGTATTCAGACATGATTGATGAGCGAAGAAAAAGAGTTTCAAGTGGCCTTGAAGACACATATGGATCGAGAAAGAATCAGTGATTTGTAGATAGGCATCACACAGACTCCTCTCGCTCCTCGTTCCCTGTCAAAGGCAACAATTGGTGCTTGGATAGGGCATTACCATGCTGGAAATGTTGGTGTTAATTCCTTGCAGACATTGTAAAGTCTTGGTTTTGTACATGGATGCTGACCCCTGTAACTAGCATTAATCTATAGACCTGATTCTATCACCCTTGTGCTTGTTACTGCTGCACAGTAAAAGCACCTATGGCTGCCGCCTGCCATTGCCTTGCAGTCCTTGGGATAGACTGCAAGATACCACAAGCTACAGCCCCCCCTCCCTATTATGGATTTTGACAAATGCTATTTCTGGGAAGCCTAAGTTGTATGCAAGGACGGATCCAAGATTTAAAATGGGTAGCAATTATATTATTTTTGCTAAAATTTTCTACCATTTTTCTACCTTATTTCTATTCCTTTTTTTTCTTTAACCAAAATTTATAAATTTGGGAATAGCAAGACTCATTAGCTCCCCAACTGGTTGTATGCAACCTCCCAGAAGGTCCTAACTAGTTGAGGCCTTGAGGGTTAGTAGAGGCTATTTTTAGAAAGGAAAATAGGGAAGTAAACTTAAGCGCCTTGATAGAAAGTCAGTTATATGGTTTCTGATGATAAAGGAGAACCGTAAATAAACTTTCTATCAACATGAGAAACAAAGAAGCACGAATCAGTGAAGTTCATCCAGAACTTAAGTCAGGGAAAAAGATCATCATATTATTCAACCTCTATATATTTCAGCATTTTACAGGAAACTTGTCCTCAAGCGTTTATCATTTTCATTTAACAATTTTAGTGTACAGATTAACACGAGTACAGGTTACAGAAGAGCACGAGCAATTAATGACAACTCCATGAACTCATGCATCTTGGACCCATATCCTAACTGTTCTATCATTGTCAAGGCCTGCTGAGGCAATTATGTTACGCTTCGGATGACATGTGACACAAACCACAGTATCGGTGTGACCTTCGAGTTTCTGAAGCATGTTTCTCCCCTGGAGATCCCACAGGTAAACACAGTGATCCTCTGATCCACTGACAATATACTTGCCGTTTGTCACAGAGAAGGTCGGCGTTATGCAATACATTTTGTTGACATGCCCTTGATAACTTTTCAAGAATTTTCCAGTCAAATAGTTTGAGAGTTTCTGCAAGCAAAAACACAGGAATAGTGTTAGTCAAATGCTCTGGAGCTTCATAAACTTAAAATGCACGGTGCTTGAAGTAAAATGCTTTATTTGACCCAAAAACACAGTCACCCCCTCACCCAAAAGAAAAGCAAAGGCTAAGAGTTAAATTTGCCATAGGACTTCAAGAAATAGAAGTATTGCATATGAGCATACGACAGGTAAAAGGACTTCAAGTAACCAAGCAATAACAAAATCATAAATTCTCGCTCGTTTCTGTTCCGGTTGCCAAATACCATAAGGAAAATAACTTCACTAGAGCGTTGCCACCATTACTGCTATTATCTTTTTACGCTTTGACAACCGTTGTTAATCAAACCCTCAATCAAGCTAAGGCAGTAAGTTTAGTAAGTCTAAGAATGCGGATGTCACAGTTAAATTACTGGTGAGGTCTTTGGGAGGATGTACACCAATATATTTAGAGCTCATCTATCACCAGAACCTTAAAACCAGATCTCAAATTGCTCAACACTTTTGCTCACAACTCCTGTAACAAGGAGTAGAATTTTATCCCAAAGTTTTAAGTAAATTGCAGAGTCACACCTATATATATGACTTTGCCAAGACTACACCATAATATCATCAAACTCCTATAGAAATTAACACAAAAAGTCCATAACTAGTCTCATTCCTCCAAAGCCACTGCCATAAGCATGTATGAATACAGCAAACATAAAATGACTGCAAAATTCAGAGCGTAATAGTATCATCTAATACCAAAATTTCGATCAACACTTAAATTTCAGTGATAAAACCGATTCAAAGGCCAACTCAAGATGCCACTATTTTCTAAACACAGTCACCCCAAAGCCCAAAATCAAAATTAAAAAGTTCATTACAAAAACCGTTCAAAATGCAGGTATAAATTAGCAGAAGGGGGTTTTATTCGCCACCTGGGTACAAAACTAGTCTACATTCAACGACCTTTGTGTGCAATCATGAACCAAAAGGAAACTACAGTGGGGATGGCAGTGGAGGAATCAGCGGTGAGCAGAAGGCCGAACCAGAAGAGTGGCAAAGTGCACCCCCACCCCTAATGCGTATAGTAAGTTGATGTGCTCCACTGAGATCCCCGAAAAATCATCTATGTGCAAATATTCACTGACTAATTTGGTTCAAACCTAAAACCAGAGCCTTGAAACTGTAAGACTGGAGACTGTAAAGCAAAAACAAAGCTAAGTGTCCTTATAAGCTCAATTCATTGGTCGCATCCAAACATGAGTTCAAAACTTGACTACACTTATCAGCCTTGATTCCCCACATAATTACAAAAGCTAGAATCGAGCTAGATACTACTCCAGTTAATAACATGAGCAATGCTTCGGCAAGTTCAAGGGAGTAAGAGAGAACAAAAACTTTGACAAGGGCTACGTTGTAACAACATCAAGCTTGTATCGAAATCAAGACCAAAACTAGACTTGGTCCGCAAAGCAACCACAATAAACCAAAATATGATCTTCAAAACCAAAAGATTTATCTAAGAAGAATAAGATCAACTACATGCAAATAAATAATATGGTTTCAATCCCAAACCCAAAACCATATCAGAGTCACTCACAGCACAGAAAACCAAAACGATTCCGTCGGAAAACTACCAAAAGGGCCGATACAAACTTGCTTATGGGGGTCTACTGCCTGATAGGCTGAAACTTATCACCCTTTGTATGCCAAACTTTATCATAGCTCTACCGCCAATATCTAACTTCTTCAAACAGTTCAACAAAACAAAATCAAATTCCATCACAGCTATAAACATACAAAATTCCCAAACCCAAACCAAAAAGCCCCAACCTTTGCATCCGAACAACAATACAGAGCTATACCTGATTCTATATTTGCTGCATAATACACTACCCCATGAGTCATGACCAAATTTCCATACATTCCGAAAGCACAGATTAACAAATTCCGAAAGAGCAAAACTTAGATATAACCGTCCTATGATAGCACCTTTATGTGCTCAGCATTTAAGATTGTGTCAAAAAGCTCATCCCAAATCATAAAATTCACGCCCGTCCTGTCACATGACTATCTCATTAGTGTTTTTTGCTATTCCCAAAAACTTCAACTGTTTTTCAACACTCTTCTTGTCTTGCTCAAATTTTGTGAAATTCCCGTTTCCCCATCCCAGTCCTAGTTCCCATTTCCATCCCCATCAGCATCCCCGATTCCATGCAACCTAGAACTTAACTAAAAAGCTACACCCACATTTCACAATACTGCTAATTTGCTAAATACTCAATAACACTACCATGACCAAAATCCTTCATACACCAACAAAACAGCACAATTTAACAAAATCTCTAGTGATACTTGGTTTGATTAGCTTGCAGTGAGCTCGTCTAAAAAGGGACGGTCTTTTATAAGAATTTGTGCCACTACTAAGTACTCAATAACAGCACAACTCAACAAACCTCCACAGACTCATATAGCCAGGAATATTATTACCAAAGAATAATCCAAACTGGCAACAGGAATAAACTTCCCAATCGACGAAAACTTAGCAAACGACACCCCGACATTACCAAAGCATCATCATAGCTGCACAATACTACCATACACTAAACAACACTAACATGATCAAAACCCCTCATAAAACAATAAAACAGCACAATTCAACAAAAATGATTAACAAAGAATTATCCAAACTCGCAACAAGAATAAACTTTCCATTCGACGAAAACTTAAAACAGAACAATTCAACAAAAAATCATTCAGGCAAAGATGATTACCAAAGAATTATCCAAACTTGCAACAAGAATAAACTTCCCATTCGGCGAGAACTTGGCAAAGGAAACCCCAACCCCATCATCAATCAAAACCTTCAACAAGCCCCCATTAACCGCATCCCAAATCTTACAAGTCCCATCATGGGACGCCGAAACAATCAAACTCCCATCCGGATTAAAACTCACACTCGTGACCGGCATGCGATGCCCGCCCTCAAACACTCTCACATTCTTCCCCGTCTTGACATCCCACACCCGGACCGTCTCGTCGAAGGACCCCGACACGATGAGGTTGCTCTGCTGGTTGAAGTTGACGCAGAAGACGACGTCGGAGTGGCCGCGGAGGGTCTTGACGCAGGAGTTGGCCGGAGTGAGGGCGTCCCAGATGCGGAGGGTGTTGTCGTCGGAGGCGGAGACGATGTAGCGGTTGTCGGAGGACCAGGCGAGGTCGGAGACGCCCTCGGAGTGGCCGGAGAAGACGGCGACTAGGGTTAGGGTTAGGGTTTCGTGGAGGGATAGGGTTTTGTCCAGGGAGGCGGTGGCGAGGAGGGAGCCGTCCGGGGAGAATTTGACGCAGGAGATTGCGCGTTTGTGGGGTTTTAGGGTTTGGTGGTGGCGGTATGGGCGGTAGGACGGTGGTTGTTGCGGTGGTTGTGCGGTGGTGGACATTGCTTAGTAGGATTTGTTTGTTAGAGGTGAGTGATGAGTGAGACTAGAATAAGACTGTCTTATCATTGTTTACGAGTGCTACTCAAGTTGACTCGACCCGATACAACCCGAGAAAATTATAACTCCAAATGGATTGTATTCGATGTTTGATCAAAACCTGATACAACCTAAATAGACCCTAAAAAAAACTAAAAAACGAATGTGGCCTGAATTGATATGACCAAAACAATGCCATTTCTACTTCTTGATAGACTTACAGTGTGTTTATCGCTCGATTCAAGCATGTGAATAATTGACAAAACCGATGATTTGGGCTATGCTTAGGATTCTTTTTGGCACTTTTCTTGTTTTATTCTTCATTATATGTTACTAGGATGCCTCCCGCCAATTTTCTTCCGATTCCATTTCGGGGCCGAAACGAGGTTCTTTCGTGGATTATAGTCTACAAAAACGTTCTTTTTCTGTCGAATTTCTTGTTTTCCGGAAAATATTCCAAAAGTGACCGAGAATGCTCCTAGGATATACTGGAGACGAATTGTACCAAAAGAAAATGTCATTTCTTATTTTTGATAGACTTACAATGTGTTTATCGCTCGATTCGAGCATGTAAATAATGGACAAAATCGATACCTTGAGCTATGTCTAGGTTATTTTTTGCCAATTGTTTTGTTCTATTATTCATTATATGTGTCTCGGATGTCTCCAGCCAATTTTCATTCGATTCTATTTCAGGGCCGAAACGAGATTTTCTCGTGGATTATAGTCCACAAAACCCGGCTTTTTATGTCGATTTTGGGTTTTCTGGAAAATGTTCCGTAAGTGACTGAGCATGCTCCAATGGTATACAGGAGCATAATTATAGCATATGGCAATTCCATTCCTCCTTCTTGATAGACGTACAGTGTGTTTATCGCTTGATTCGAGCATGTGAATAATGGATAAAATCGATGGTCTGGGCTATGTCTAGGCTATTTTTTGCCAATTTTCTTACTTCATTCTTCATTATATGTGTCTAGGATGCCTCTAGCCAATTTTCATCCGATTCCATTTCGGGGCCGAAACGAGGTTTTTTCGTGGATAATAGTCCACAAAAACCGGTTTTTTGGGTCGATTTTTGATTTTTCGGAAAAATTCCCGAAAGTGACCTATCATTCACCTAGGGACCATAGGAGC
>CAAKMY010050922.1:0-13391 GCA_901111285.1 Corrigiola litoralis | reverse complement strand
TTTTTTGGTCTTATCGGATCGGACTCGGATCGGATTCGGACACAATTGCCATCCCTAGGTGAGGGTGAGGCGTAACTTTTTGTCTTTTTTTCTTTTTCGAATTTTTGTGTCTTTTTTTTTTCTTTTTCTGTTTTTTTTATTATTATTATTTTACAAAATATAAATTGAACTATTTTGGTTTTTTTGTCTATTTTTCTTAACTTATATGTACAAATCGGTAAAAGTGTATGTTCATTTCATTTCAGTTATATGTGCAAATCGTTTGAATCAGGGGCACGGAAATGTATATACTCTCATATTTACGGTATAAGTGTTGTAAGTCACGCATTCTTTATTTATCTAGCAGAACGGTGAGAGTCAATAACAGGTCCCGCAAAAAAGTGATTGATGATAGACTATTAAAGTCTGACGTTATTCGCCTCGCCCCATTCAAAGGGTCTAGATGTGCCTAGTGATAGACTATTGGTATAATTCAATATGGTATTTTTGAGCGTAAATGAAATACACAACTCTTATAATTATGTAATTCGAGTTTGTTATATAAAATTTTTACGTTTAGATGGTGTTAACATAGGTCAAAAATTTCATATAAGTTGAATTCTAAATTATTACACCAACATTACTCCTCCCATTTATAATATAATAATATTACATATGATGATGCATTATCAATTTTAACGCTCGGAAATGCTATGTACGGCACATCGTTAAACTACTCGTGATTGTATACTGTAGGCGCCTACATCACAAATAAGACTATTTACTTTAGCTAGATTTTGGACACTACGCATATTGATCGATGAGACAATGTGCCGGAGGCCAAATCAGCTCCTTTGTCTATTACCAAAGTGACAAACAAATAATGAACTTGGTTGCAAACTTTAATTAATACATGTACATGCATCATTGATCATTACTTATATGTACATTCATGATGCGAACATGATCGGCGTATTGTTCTTTACATGCATTTAGTGGTTCTGGTGTTGAAGCTTTCGTTCCCTTTGTTTTTTCTAATTGTATTGTCAGTCATGTCAGCTATAAAATATAGGCAAACAGAACACACAGGAGTATAAACTAAGATATCTATGCTCGATCAATTATCTGGATCAGAACTATGTATAAATTAAAGGGTGTCTTGTGTGGACTATGTTGCATCTATACCAATCAAAAAAAATTGATTTTAGTCATTTATATATGTGTTCCTCCTGTAGATGCGGCTATTACAAGACTATATGCATTCAATTCAATCTGCAAGAGATAAAAGGTTATCTCCTATGGGAATTGCACTTTGAAGGACAAAGAATATTAACATGCATCACAAATTTACAATCACCAAAATAGGTGTTTTCACTTTTAAGCTTAAGGTGGTACTAGTAATTTTTAAGGAAACAATGGCACACCCCTCCTTTTATTTGCAAGAGCAGTTTATATATGAGGTGATTATAAGAGAAGTCAGGCATGTGTATTTTGTATATTGATTTCTCATAGAGAATATATCAAGGTATAAATTCACTTGATCTTCTTTTAAACAAAAAACACTTAAGCTAACAAACTAGCCTAACAACTTAAGTAAAGGATATAACTCTATCTAGCTACATCATAGGAGTACGATCAAAGTAGAAGACTAAGCAAGATAATGTATATGTTAATGATCAAGTAGGTTGTTGTGTTGACTTAGAATAGTGATGAACAACCAGCTAGTGAGACCAATCTTGGACATGAGAAGAGTAAGACAAGATCCGGCAAGAGGTTTGGTAGAAGTTGATCTTTGCCAGAGTTATGAGACATACGAATTTGACCATGTCGGACATGTTCACAAACAAAATGATAGTTAAGAGCAAGGTGCTTCAACTTGGAATAAAACTTAGACTTACAGCGACATAAATTACACTACTATTATCACAATAGATAGAAGGCATATGTGTAGGTGCATAACTAAGTTCACCTAACAAATTTGGTAACCAAAGAACTTCAGTGGTAGTAGCGACAACATCACTATATATATTCGACTTCTGTAGACGATTGAGAAGTGTCCGTTATTTTCCAAAACACCATGAAATGGGGTTGTGAACAAGATTAACAATGTAACCAGTGGTGCGGATGTAGTTAGTACTTAGTAGTGTCATCCGTCAATTGCCATCAGAAGAGGTACATAAAGTAGTGGGCGAGTCAGTACGAAGAAGTAACCCATAAGCAGATGTACCTGCAAAATGGTTGCCCAAGAAGTGGTTTGTACCATACATTGAACTAGCCGAACCAAATTGATTTGGCACGTATCCAGTTCTTCAAAATTGGGAATCCAGTCTCGGACCCCGATAATTTTTTCGGTAAACTAAGGCAAAAAATGTCAAATCCGTACCACTTTTTGGACCATATTGGAATCTTATACGATCTTCGGTCCTTGAATACGTGGGATCTAGTCCTCCATCCGGTCTTGTTACGGACTAGTAATAATCTCCCAATAATTTGTCGAAAATCAGTAGGATTTGATATAACGAGTCAGAGGCAAGTGTGAGAGCAGGATGTAACGTAATGGGTATGGGAGTAGGTTTGGCAAGGGACATATTGGTTTTTGGTAGTATAAGTCTTGAATGTATTTGTGTTGATTTAGAAAGAGGCCAAATGGATGAGGTTGGACTTCAACCATGGGGAAGTAGGAAAAGGTGCCAAGATCCTTTAGGTAGCGGTCAACAAGCTTAGTGATAAGAGTCTAGAGAAGTTTAGGGAGGTTCCGGTCAAAAATAGGTTTGAAATTTTATTAGGTTCATGGTCAAAGTGACTATTTTGGGAAAAAATAAGCCAAAATACAACTTATTGTGAAATTAAGCAAAGTTAAGATTGTTGTAGAAAAATCGTCCAAAAAATTGAGTTTATTGGCGTTAATTTTTTCAAAATAAAAAAGAAAGATCTATAATCACTAGTCACTGGTCACTACTAGGGATGTCAATGGGGCGGCGCTGTAGTCTATATAGGCATACCCAATCCCATCTACATATTTCATACCCATACTCGCTTCGCTACCCGTCCCGGGTAAAAATTTCATAACCATACCCCCCAGAGGGTACAAAATCCAAACCGTACCGCCCCACCACCCACAGGTACCCCTCACTTGTCCCACTCAACATGTACCCACCCATTCAAATGGCCTGGTACCTATTCGAATTGTACCTTTTAGTTAAATACTGACTTTTTTATTTAGTAATTTTACTCCAAGTCTACAAGTTTAGAAATTGTTATAAAGAAAATATTAAAAGCCCAATGGATATGAGATAGGGTGGTTGGGGATGGGACGGCACAGTCAGGCATGGGGCGGGGGAGGACGAGTTTGTGCCTTTGTGGCACTATGACATGAAACCCATACCTACCCTACCACTTATAGCGTGTATTACATTCTATGTCCATATCCGCCCATCCCCACTAAACTACGGATGCAGTGCGATACCCGCTTGTACCCGCTCGAGTGACATCCCTAGTAACTCAAATGGGTAGGGAGGATGGGCCGTAGCCCATAAGAAATGAATAAACCTCTCATGATCCATTCCACATTTCCACACCACCTGACTACAGTCCATGACAGCTGACCGTTTGACCAAAATCAAACCGTACAAAACAAGAAACTTACATTTGACGCTTCACAATCCTTACAATTCAAAGACACTTTTTTTTTTCTTTCCTCTGCAAAAAGGTAACTTTTTTTTTTTTACTGTATACACAAAAGTTCCAACCTTTTTCATTTCCCTTTAAATTTATATAGTACTCATTACTTTTGTTATATTGTTGTTGCTTAGTTTGCTTAAAATTTTATACTTATACTTATAGTGGGCACTTTTTATTATGAGAATTTTTCATTTTTTTAAGTTAAAATTTTAGTATGTGTTGTGCATTTTATGGTGTAACAACTTTGTTGGGCGCATTTGTTGTCCATTGGGAGAGCACCTGTGGGCGAAAGGGATTAGTCACTACTTTCGGTGTTAATTCTGAAGACATGCTTAAATATTTGTTATTATTACTGTTATTATCATTTATCAAGTTCATGGGCATGTTCTGGATATTTTGTTAGAGGATTACTATTTACTAGTGAAGATAGCTAATAGATTCGTGATATTTTGGCATTTGGATGTTGGTTACATGTGCGCGCTTGCTAAATCTAAGCATTGTGAGGAAGGGTTGTGCACTTTTTTGTAGGGTTTGGGTAGTTTTAGTTTGTGGTATTACTTGTGAAGAAAGCTACTAGATTGGTGATTTTTTGGTCTTTGGATGTTGGTTCACATGTGCGCGCTTGCGAAATGTAAGCATTGTGAGGAAGGGTTGTGCACAGCTGTTAGGGTTTTGGGTAGTTTTAAGTTGGGATATTAGTTTGAATTGTTACTAGTGAAAAGCTACTAGATTGGTATTTTCTTTGCCTTTGGGTGTTGGTTCACATGTCGCACTCACGAAATTGGTAAGGAACTAATAAAAGGGGGTGTCAACTAGGAATTGAAGGGAGAGGGCACTCTGTTTAGACTCTGTTTGCTGGATATTTGGCGGTCAATGAAACTCTACTAGATTACTAGTGGAGGAAGGTACTACATTGGTGTGTTTCAGTCCTTTGAGTGTTGGTTCACCGTTCACATGCTTGCGTGAGCATTGAGAGGAAGGGTTGTGCACCGTTGCTAGGGTTTGGTTAGGGTTAGATTTTACTTTTTTCTTTATTTAGGCTATAAAGTTTAGGCGAACCTCTTTGCTAAATGTTTGGTGGTCTGTGTAGAACTTTCGTGTCAGTAGTTTAGGATGTTAAACTGTTTTTTGATTTTGTATGTACGTAGAAATGAAGAATATTGTTCTCGGGGTGGTTTTTGTTTGGCCTGTGAATGTTGTTAACCTGTACGCCAAAGTTACAGTTTGGCTAGGGTTAGTTCATATGTCTTTACTTAGGGACCAAAGGCTGCAAGATTTTGCTTAGATCCTCTGTTGCTCGATACTTGGCGGTCTTTAAAACTCTAACGGACACTATGGCTAAAGAGTTGGTTTATTGTCAGTTGTTTCGCCAAAAAATTGTTTTGTCTCTGGGCGTGAGATGGAGAGACCTAGAAGTCTTTAATTTATGAATAGTTATAGTGGGAACTGGTTGCATGATAAAGTGTTCAAATGTAGTTAATTAGGAGTCTTGGATTGACTATATTGTCTGCTGTAGTTGTCCTTTCATGGTGTTTTTCTCAGCTAGCGTACACTCTACTTTCTATGGGTTGTTAATTATCTACATTTATATTTCTGGAATTCTGGATCAAGTGGATGCTAGTAAATATATTCTTCAAAGACATGTCACTTGTGTAATGAAACCAAGAGTGGTGAATATGCTTTTTTAAAAAGGTCTGCATTATAAACCAATTTGAACATTTTGCTAGACACGTGCCTAAGTTTGGGATCCAATCTTTTTATTCTGTTCTGAAACTACCAATTACGGTTTTACTTTTCTGTTGTAGTATTACTTTTGGTGAAAGGAAATATAATGTTTTTTGTGCTTGGCCTAAGCCTTTATGTTCATTTGAAGTTAAGGATTAAGGAGTGCCACCATTCTTATGCTCATTTATGTATGATTGCTGAATTGTTGGTCATGCTTTTAGAAGGCTTTGGAATGGGAATTTGATAGGATTTGGTTATCAGAGTTTCTTTTTGGATCATTTGGCCGTTTGTAACAAGGTTTCTGCTTGACCTTGAAAGTTAAGAAACTTATTAACCTCGTCACACCAACTGTTTGTTTGGTTGTAGATGTCTTTGCATCTTGGGAATTTGTCGCCTCGCATTCGAAAGGATGAGCTGAAACGTGTTTTCGGTAGATTTGGCCGGTGCACCATCCAACTGAAAGAAAAATTTGGATTTGCTGTGTATGACTTCCGTGGGGATGCTGAGAGGGCTATAAAAACCTTAAAGGGCAGGATGATTTGTGGTGAGCCAGTATGTCTTTCTTGGTCAAAACAACAACCTAAGCCATTACAAAGGTTTGCTAGAGCTGACAGATCCCGTGATATGCAATCTGATCGGAATTTTGGTAATATTTCAAGGAGCCGGGGAGATTACTCTATGAGTGATAAACACCTAGATAATGATAGAGGAGAGCACAAGTACAATCAGATACGCGATGACAGAGGGGGCTTCAACCACAATAACTCGGGAGCTGAGCAATATGACCGAGCAAAAGATTTGCTGGAAGAAGGTGGTCATGTTGAACCCAACCAGAGGGATGATGGCAGGTGGGGTGAGCAAGTTGATATCCGTCAGAATGGCAATGATCATGATAATCAGATGAGATTTGACAGATCTGAGCGCAAACGTGGTGATGAAAGAGGTCAAGAATATGAAAATTATGGTTTTGAACGTTTAGCTGGCTCTCCATCTGGGACTACTGGTAGGCTGTCAGTAGACAAGAACAGGAGGGTGCATCACCGTGATAATAGGAGAGGTCATCTAACTTGTTTCAAATGTGGAGCTGCTGGTCACAAGATGCGCGATTGTCCATTGGAAGGTGCTTTGAAGAGGGAGAGCTCATACTATTCAGATCGTAGGCCTGAGAATGATCCTAATATTAGAAGTAGAGGATGGGATGAGGTTGGGGGGTCAGGATCTAGATCCACGGGAAGGTTACCGAGTGATGGAAAGAGCTATAGATCAGCAAGGCAACCTGAGATTCACAGCAGGCTAGCTCATGCAGAGAAGGTTGGAGTCAATGGCGACAACTCTCCTGTGACAAGTAAGTCTAGGATGTATAAGAGGAATGATTACAACAGAAAACGACAAAGGGAAAGGGAAAATCACTCTTCAAAGACATGTGATTATAAGAAGTCAAGGGTATCACCTCTTGTTTATCCTGATCACGCATTACCCCAGTTGGGCGCATGTTCAAAATCAAAGAAGTCTATACCAGGCTCAAGATCATGTTCTAGATCTCCATCAGCCATTCCACTTTCTCATTCTGCCAGTTCAATACCCGAGACAAGAGCAAAACGATCAAGGTCTAGACTTGGAAATTCCAAGTCTAAGTCAAGGTCAAGATCTCCATCGTCTTCCCTGTCTATCTCTCTTGGTCGGTCTTTACTGCCGTCTCCAAAAAATGCAGAAGAAAGTTTGGATGGCTCTTCTGACGGTTCCCCAAGTCCTAAGTCCATTGCGGTACGGGCTGACTCTAGACAGCAGTTTGAACCTGAAGTAAGGGAGGAGAACCTGTATGTTGTAAACAGAACAGAGGCAGGATTTGGTGGATGTATTGAGGATACCATCAGTCATCAGTTAAAGGAAACCTCAATAGAAAGGCAACTGTCAGGACCGGATTCGAAGGATGTGATTCCAACATCTATGGAGTACAAAGTGGTAGGTTCTAATGGCACTTTGGAGGAGAACCAGATCACACAGTGTCAGGATATACTGCTGGAAGAAAGGGAATGGTCGGAGCCTGAATTGACACAGAAGTTTAAATCTCAAAATGCAGATGTGCCTGTACAAAGTGAAGATTTATCCTATGTGAGAGATGATGTGAAGACGGATCAACTATATAATCATGGTGATAGCAAGCATATAGGGCCCCCTGTGTCTTTGCTCGAGCAGGGCAACAAGGATATTGCTGCTGAGAAATTTGCAGCTGAGAAGCTGGGGGAGAATAAGGAGCTTCAAAATGGCAACAATTTGGAAGTGATGGGATCTTCAGAACCAGGCAATGACCCACAATTGAAAGCACCTAAATCTCACATTGACAGCCATCTGAACATATCTGGGGAGGAACTTTGCAGGGTTCTGAAACACTATGGTCTGAAGCATCCAGAAGAGAAAGATCAGCCTGTAGATGTAGAAGGTTTCTTTGGTTCTGCCCGCCTTTGGCCCTGGGAAATGATCTACTACAGGAGACTTAAGAAGGGAGCTATCTCGGTAGAAAATTATGCTAGGCGACTTGCTCAAAATGAAAACTTTGGTATTACAGACAAGTACATTAGAAGTAGTAGTGGATGGCATGAATATATGGATTAACAAATTTTACTGAATTTTTGATTTACAGTCCTGGCTGGAAGATATCAATATGCTCTTTATGTTGAATCTCATGAAACAAGATCTAGGACTGCAATTTTTCGGGTTGCTATTTACTTTGTAAATTCGTCTCTGTGCAGTAATCATGCATAATATTCTTATAATTCAGCTCTAGTAGTCTGTTTGATACAAAGGTGATTTGGTTTGTCATATTCTTTTTTACCATTTTTGGACTCAGGATATGCTTCAAAGGATTTTCTCTGATGGGTTCAGTTTAAATTATCTATGCTACATGTTTCAAGAATCCATTTCTTGCAACATGAGGTTAACATTGACCAAGCCTGTCTCTTTCTTCAGGGTGATTCTGATTTTGAGCACCATTTTTGTCTTTCTTGGCCTGATATCCATGTCC
Organism: Corrigiola litoralis; assembly: GCA_901111285.1. Taxonomy (NCBI): domain Eukaryota; kingdom Viridiplantae; phylum Streptophyta; class Magnoliopsida; order Caryophyllales; family Caryophyllaceae; genus Corrigiola; species Corrigiola litoralis. The sequence continues at coordinate 4,984 of CAAKMY010050922.1, read as the reverse complement.
TTAACATGTGTGAGGGATCTCACATATTGCCTGTCATCTCGCTCTCCCAGTGCTCTGAACATGCATCATCTTTATTAAACTTCACAATTACTTCCTTATATTACAGACATTCATTTCATGTTTAGAACTCATGGAAATCCTAGAGATGCAACTCCTTAGTTTATTGTTAATGAAACATTTTCATGTAACATTTTGGATCACCTACTTCCAACACTTTTTATAATAACTCTATCATGAATCTTCTTCTAGATAAAAGACTTTGTTTCTAGTTTCTCTACAAAAAGATATATTGATAAGTAGATATAGATAGTTGCCGCCTTGCCGGAAAGTGCTACTTTGAGTGAATGAGTGCAGTCTGATCACTGATGAGCACAACAGAAGAAAAATTTATATGTGTTAAGTTGGGTCTGCAATGTACATTTTTTTATATATGAATCTTAACTTTTGCGCTTTCTGTCATTGTTTGGTGCTCTTTTTTCTCCTGCAGTGGTTGCTGACTCTAGAAGTGAAGAGTTGGTGACAATTAGCTTGTACTTGATATATGCAAGTTTTGAGGCAAGATTGTCTTCCCTTTCATTTTCACGTTTAGCATCTGTTCTGTTTTCGTAGTCAGTGGTGGTTTTTAATACAGTGGTTATTCTCTATTACCATTCAGGTCTCTTTGCAGTTAGTTTGGTATCACTTTTTGCAGTGAGATAGGTGGAGATAACTCTAATATCATAGCATCTCTGTAAATTTAAATTGCATAACAGAGAATTTTTTATTTGCCCATCAGAATTTGAGTTTACTACGCTTGTAAATGTTCTTATATGAGTGTATTAGATACAAAGTAAAAGATATCCTTTTCCTGCTTATGTCAGAGACTGAGAGATGCTTGACCTGGTTGTTGGCAACGTAGCTTTGTTTTAACTTTTAACCTCTAGGAACAGGGGGATTTTGTGTCTAGACTTTATCTGTTATCTGTCTTCGAATTACTTAATTTTTACTGCAAATATCTGTTGATTTTTGCAAAAAGTTCACCATAAGAAAAAGATGGTATTGGTGTAATTGGGATTTGCTATCCATCACTCTTTGTTTTCAGAATATCAGATGTATGTCGCATGGAAGTTTTGTTGCATGTTTAAGGACAAAAGGCCATCGTCCTTGTGTTTAAGCTTAGAGATACTAGCAGCTTGAGTTCTGGCTGTGGCTTATATATTGATTGTCTTCTGTTCTAGCTCCGTTCTTCTAGCAGATAATGTAAGAAGTATTTTTAACGACAAACTATTTGTACATTCGCGGAGGAAAGAAATCTACCTCAACGAAGTTGTCATATCCTTGAGAACACTGGCACCTCAGCCCATAGATAATATTTGGAGTGTTTCCTTTTGGGAGCTGGTTAGAAGAGGCTGTATCCGTTATAGAGAGGGCATATTACTCGTTGGAGCCCCATTGATCTTATTTAATCATGTTTTATGACCTCTCTCTTATTAGGATTCTTTGAGGTATTGTGAGAAGTTTGTAGAGACTTTCTTGAGTACAAGGTGTGTAAGAAAGCGAGGTTTTGCTCTTAGGATCTCCGTATCCAAGAACATGCCCTTGCTGGGGAAGTTGCTCAGCCGGTTCCCTCTTGTACCTAATGTCTTATGGCACCGAAAATGAAGGTACTCCAATTTAGTTTTGGGTGATACTTGTGGGTATTCGTGCACAATACTTTACTTTTATGGAAATTTTTATGACTTAATCCTTAGTGTCTATGGGCGGAAATTAGCTACTTGGTAGAAAAGGTAGAAAAATGGTATAATAGGGTATAAATTAGGTAGAAAAAGGGTAAAAGAGATGAAAAACTATACAAAAAACTAATATAATCGCTACCCCATTATCGAATCTTCAATCCAGCACTGTTATCCCAATTAATTTCTCCCTTGGTTAGGTATAGAGTTGCGATAGGCAACAAGATCAGGTTTTGGGAAGAGTATTGAACACAGGTGGAGCTCATGGGTTTGTGGATAGACAATGGTCTGCTTATTCATACTTCGATCCTGGAGGACTGCCCAACCATTGAACGTTTTAATTCCTTTACTCTCACTCATGCTTGCTCTTACACTGACATGTTGGGTGGCTACATCCTGCATGAGGGGTTTTCTGGTTGTTGCTGGTTGATATATCCATCTATTATCCTTGAATAATTTGTTTGTCTCTTTTTTCCTGATATGTAATGAGCTAATTTATAGACTGGCATTTTCCTTCTGCCTTCCAAGTTACCATTTGCTTTGTATAGCTCTTGCTCCACATTTCTTATTGGCTCAGAGCTCTAATGCCGTTCTCTTCTATCATGTCAGTAGCACAACAATTGAACTTTTAAGTCCCTTTAATAGTCATTCTCTCCCGAAAGATTAAGGACTTCTGTTTGGCTGGTATTTTCTTGAGCCATGTTAAAATCAATCAACTTTCTCTTTTGATTTGGGGCGTTGTGCTACTTTTTCTTACTACTATATTGCGTTTATTGGATTCTTGCGTATGTATAGGCTCCGTTTATGTACTTCAGTGTCGTGTCATGGCATATTTGTGCTAGTAAGCAATGATGCTATAGGTCTTAAGACCCTCAGGCCTCAGGAACCGTAGTTTTACTACTTACTAGTCGGACAGATTTTGAGAAACTATGCTGGTGATTCGTGTTGCAATTGCCCATCCTTTGGTCATTTTTACTTTTTTTCACTGATGTGCAATATGCAGTTGCAAACCAAATGATGTGGTTATGCCCACGGTCCAAAGGAGCAGTTAATCAGTAAATCATTTGTCTTTTTTTGGTCTGACTTAGTTAACAGGTATGCTGTACAGCGTTGTGTAGTGTTAGGTTCTTTGACCCACCAATCCATCTACTGTGGTCGAGGATTATACATGACTGGTGGTAGTCTACCAGACTGTCCTATATTACTTCTGTTAGGCTCCTCTAATGACTGTTAAATACTTGAAACTAAATATTTTTACCTAAACTCCGACCTGAGATTTTAAATCTTTAGTTCTGTTCTCTGTGAGCATTAGATATTGATAATGGATAATAGTAATAAATGTTCAAGTCCAGGGGATATTTCTAGTTATTTATGGGGCCCGGGCGCCTCCTCGCTGCCACTGCACCTAGCTTACCTTGTATCCTGCCTTGACATCAAGGCTGCTTAAAATTGCTGGTAGGTCAAGGCCAGGCCAGAAGTTGTCTAATTGTCAATATTTTCAGTTATAACTTGGGGAGTTTGTTGTGAATGCTTTACATACAATTCCAATTTTGATTAGGATGGCGTTGTTGGAGTTGAAGCAGAGATGATTTCAGATTCTTGTTACAAGTCAACATTTTCATTCTTGGAAATATTGTCGTAACGATATTTTCCCTTTTTTTCCTCCTAAACAATGCAGGTCTTTGATGATGCTATCTCTGAATGGAAAATGGAAAATTGGTAGGGCTGCATGTGTTATGGGGAGGGAAGTTAGAGGGAGTACAAAACAGGATTGAATAAATACGGGGGGCAATGTACAAGAGGTAGAGGAGAAGTTGCCTCAAATTGATAACACAAGGGAAGCAAATATGGCATTTAGTCATTAGTGTGATGAGGAAGAAAAGGGGGATGAAAGAATTGAATTTGTATTTATCACCTTGACGTAATGTAACACATTATTCTCAAGTCTCAACTGCCTCAATTACTTTTGCATTTAATTCGGATTTAATGATCTTTCTATCAATATTTTCTTTCTCCTTTTTCCCTTTCTATGCATTGAGCTATGCAGCTTATTTCCGCGTTTACCTTTTTTTCAGTGGTATTTCCTGAAATCTATGGTCACTTGTTTATGTTCCTCTTGCAATCCAGCCTTGTTTTAGTCAAGGCATAATTATTTCAGTTGACAACTTGCTGATATTTTCATGTTCTCTTTAGATGTTTTTTAGTTGTTCTTTTGTTTCATTAGAACTGAAGCCGATGCTTGGAACACCTCTTAGGTTCAATCTCAATTCAAAGCCTTAAAATACTCCTGTTGCGCTGGACATTGGGATCCTCTTGAGTTGAAAAACTACTCTAGAGTGTGAGTTTCTCTATATTAGTACTAATTTAATTTACACTTTCCCTCTTTAAGTGCTTTTTGGTCATACATCCAATTCTCATGCTACCAACTATAGTAAACTCTACCAATTCTATGAAAATACTCTAGAGAATCCAAACCTTGTTGCTGGAGCACGGGCAATACCATGGATGGGAAGTTGATGATGCGAAGTACTAGAATTAACTTCATATTCCTATATAATTCGTTGGACTTAACTTAGTTTAATAGTTTTATGTACTTATTCAACTTCGTAGGAACAATACTATGTTGTCGACTTTCAACCTTTTTAATTACTAATGAGGACACTTTTTTGGATTTTTTTTTTGTTATGAAGATTAGAATTGAGGACACGTCTTATGGGGAGCACATTTTATCTCGCACGTTTCTTGAAGGAATACATTAGATATCAAGATTTAGAAGTGATGTAACACAAAATTTGTACATCAAGTAGGTTTGCGATAGGACTAGAGAAAATTAGACTTTTCACTGAGACGTAAGATTAACATTAACTATAGAGTAGGATGCATAGGCAACAAGGATAACACCCACTGGGTATACTCCGAGGAGCAAATACTCGAGGCGATATTACTTATTACCTGAGAAATTAAGCACTTAGGAGATAGGCCATATTTCTGCATATTGCCTAATGAAGAGGAAATGAATATATCAAATTTTACTATTCTCAAATTCAATCATGTCTTTATACTTGTTTTTGACATATTTTGGGATTAAAGTGTGAAAGTTATTAAAAGAAAATCACACGAAAGCAGTGGCGGAGATAATAAGTGGTTGTTTGGTTGACAGTAACTGATGCAGGAATTGGCAATTCCCATGAATTGAAATTTTGGAAGGTTGTTTGGTTGACCAAATTTTAGGAAAATGGAGGAATTGCAAATTTCATAGGAATTAGAAATTC
>CAAKMY010050913.1:6740-19426 GCA_901111285.1 Corrigiola litoralis | reverse complement strand
ATAATGTGAAGAGCCAAACTCTTGTAACTTTGCTTCGCTTACTTGAAAGTCGTGCAGCTTTTAACAACGTCTGTCTTCGGCATCACCTATTCTGCATATTACAAGTCCTAGCTGGAAGGTAAGTTTATAAGATTTTCAGCTTCACCGTGATATTATTTGACATTCTACTTTCTGTTAGTTGAGAAATTTCCTGATCAATCAGTAAAATTCAATCAAACTACAGTTTTGTCCTGTGAAATTTAGTTGAATATTAAAAACAAAAATTTAATATGGCTGACAGCATGTGTACCAATATTTTATGTTGCCTCGGACAGGTGGCCAATGTTTGATGTGTTTGGCTGTTCAGCTTATCAGTTTTTTTTTTTTTTTTNNGGGGGGGGGGGTAAAAAGATGTTACATGTGAGTACCCATATGGCCATATTGAAGTGCCAGATTTCGCGACTACGTGAGAAAAATGCAGAATCTAGCTTTTTGAGTAGTAGTATGATCTTTTGATTTCAGGAGATGTGCTGGTCATTCGTTACAAATTATTGATTTCTCTAAGTATGTGAAGCTTCTCATTGATTTTCAGGCGCCCGACTCTTTATGTTGTTCCCAGAGAACAATTGTGCCAAACAGGCTATGCACAGATTTGCAGTGAGCAAAGGAATAATTTCCTTGCTTTTATCGGTCAAATTAAGCCTGCGGAGCCTCTCATTGAGATGCAGAGCCCTTTTCCTGATGGAGTAACGCAGGAAATTTTAAAAGATGCTGATGCTATTTCCAATAGCTCTGAGCTGAAAATGCAAGTTCAGGAAGCTTTCAAAGAGTCCGATACTATTCCAAGTAGTCAGGTGCAGGAAATGCCAGTCCAGGGAAATTTCAAAGATTTAGATACTGTTTCCAACAATCAGATGCATGAAACACCAGCTCAAGGAAATCTCGCAGATGCAGATACTATTTCCAATAGTCAGGAGAAGAAAATGCCAGTTGTCAACAATCAGATGCTTGAAACACCAGCTCAAGGAAATTTCGCAGATGCAGATGCTATTTTCAACAGCCAGGAGAAGAAAATGCCAGTTGTCAACAATCAGATGCATGAATCACCAGTTCAAGAAATTTTCAGAGATGCGGATACTATTTCCAATAGTTGCGAGAAGAAAATGCCAGTTGTTACCAATCAGATGAGCGAGACTCCAGCTCAAGAATTTTTAAGAGATGCAGATACTATCTTTAATAGTCAGGAGAAGAGAATACCAGTTGTCAAATTCAGGGTCAAGCGAACAAATTTGTCTAACAAAGGTGAAGAAACTGACAACTTAACCCATGAAAGATCTCAAGGCGGTCATAATAATATAGGTCCTGCCGCTAGCAGTTCTGTTTCTGTTGATGCTCCCCAAAGAAATATTGCGGAGGCTGTCAGCATAAGCAATCAAATTACTGAGGAAGTAAACTCATGTCAGGGCCGTGGATCCCAGATGACAGTCAGCGTTGGCAGTGCTAAAATAGCTAGAGAAGCTGATGAGCTTGGGCGAGAGCTGCAGTGCACTGCTGATTCCAGCAACATTCCAATGGTACAGCAGCTTGAGGGTCATAGATCACCTGATATCGCTAAGGAAGAGCTTGCGGAGATTGAAATGCAGGAACATGTAGTTCCAGATCGTGCTGCTGAGGATGTGGATGGAGTATGCTTAAGCACGGTGAATCCGGAATTGCGTGAGAAACAAAAAGACAAGAAGAAAGGCAAGGAAAAGAAGCGGAAAAGGGACCGAGATGACCCTGAGTATTTGGAGAAGAAGCGTCTGAAAAAAGAGAAAAAGAAGAAGGAGAAAGAGATGGCAAAATTGTTGAGTGAGGAAAGAAAGGCTGTTCCAGGGGAGGATTTGCTCGCGAAGAAGGATGACGATAGCTGTAGATTAGAAAATGAGAACAAACTGTTTGATGGGGATAAGAAGGCAGTGTCAATTGAGGCTCTGGAACAGAGAGAGGATTCTTCAAGGACGATGGACAGTAATGGGCAGAAATTACTGGATCTGGTCTCTTCAGAACCAGCATTATCAAAAACTACAGATGAGCATACAGATTCCGCTGTGAGCTTAAAGCCAAACCAACCTAGTGGACCAAGATTAGTTTTAAAGACAAACGAGAATAAACCTAGAGCGCTTGAAGGTGGTTCTGGCACCAAACTGAGAATTAAGATAAAGAATCGGAAGATTGATAAATCTTGACTCTTGAGTACTCTTCTCTGTTAATTTCTTCTTTTTTTGTGTGTTGTAATCCTTTTGTTCAGAAGGGACAGCCATATATTGGTTTTTTTTTGTCCTGTGGTTCCCTTGCAGTGCCACGCAGTAGCAGCAGGGCGCCTAAATCCACTTTCAGATATTGGAACTGTTCATTACTTGGTGTAAATAAAATTAATTCAAAGCGTTTATCATGTTTCAGTGTTTCATATGATGCCAGAACAGAAGTGATACAAAAGGCAGGATGTTATTCAATATAATAACTGATCAGTTCTGAGACCGCTTTACCTGTCGTTCAAAGTGAAATGATCTTGCTTATTTACGATTTTGTAGTTACTCCCTTTTCTGATAGGTTTTTTTTATACATATAACATAGTTTGAATACTTGAGTTACAATTGGAATTACAAATGTAATTTCAGCCTACAAAGATCTTTTTATGAAGGATATACTGCTCATAACGTACAAGCATTAAAAAAAAAAATCTTGTATGAAATTGTCTGATTTTTTTGAAAGTTAACTGTCTAAAGTTGTTATTTTCTGGTTTAAAGTCGTCTAAAGTTTAATAAAAATGGTCATTTTAGCTCAATTTTGAACTAGGTATAATTTAAAGTTCGTCTCTTTTAATAATGGGTTGATGCTTTCAAAGAAAACCGGTGATATCTACTCAACAACTGAGCCACAATCTGCCTTGATTCCAGAACCACATTTTGTCTTAACATGCACAATGAAGCAGTGGGGGTTCTTAGTTACCCTCCTAATTCACACAAGGAAAAAGAAAGTGCTGACAAATAGAGGGAACGACAGCAACAGGAACAAGGATCTGCTAAGCGCATTGTCGAAGAGGAAGATGACAATTTTTGAAGGAGCTCATCAATTGGACTAAATGGTACATGACAAGTATATTTACTGCTCCGGCCTAAATGGTGTGATATATCAATAACAGAACTTAGTCAGGTGAAAAAATTATCATCACATGAATATACATTTAACATTTGTTCACACTAAATAGAGCCAAGGCCTCCAACATGTTCTACTGGAAATGTAACAAATTTTCCTATCATGAAAAGAAGGGACAATTACAAAATTCCAATGTCAATCAATTAGCCAAGGCCTTCATTTAAACCAATTCCGGAAACCCTCAAATAGTCTGAGAGCTTTCAATTCACCAGCTCTTATGTCTCTCAGTCTCCGCCTTAGTATCTACAGCCACATGACATTGAGCATAGTCAGATAGAATCATTTAGTAAAATAAATAAAAGCTGGTGATTGGGAAAAGATGGCATATAAAACACGCTATGATGTACTCTTAGAAAATGAAGTAAAAACTTCGCGATGCCTTACATATTGGGTTCGATAAAGGATTCGTCTCTCGCTGTTACACAAGTCTACTGCTAGCTGCTTCAAGAATAGTTTCCGATTGAGCTGCTTTGGAGATGTCACATCCAGATCCATTGATCCACTTGCCTGTTGAAGGAGGACAGGCGAAGCACATGGCATTGTAAATCAAATTAGCAGTGGATTAACATCTTAAGTAAAAAATTCCATACCTGTAAGAATTTGGAGTACTTTGCAATGCTTGCTTCGCAAGTATCTAAAATAAATTGGAAAGCTTGTTCATCTAATTCAGGGTATCTCAGATTCTTGTTGGTCTCTGCCTTGTTAGATGCTGCAGCAGCCATCTGAGATGTAGCTCGATTAGACGTAATGGTACATGACACAGGTCATTATTACTGAATATAGAAAAGTCTTCAGTACCTCATCAAATTTATTTAGCATGCTTGGGGGGCTGACTGCCAAGTAAGCATATGCCATCATCTCCACCGGCCAACCAGTCACTTGCAATGGAAAACAGTGAGACCTGTGACAATAATCAGTCAGTAGTTGGCCAAATGACAGTTAAATTAGTGCAGAGGGTAAATATCTCACATACACGTTAATAGAGACTTCTTTATTAATCAAGAGTCAAGGCGGATCCATTTCTGCTACTATAAAAGTTGCTTCACATATGTAGTTTTTTTTAAATATACAGATGTAGGTTTCTAAATTACTACTTGATCTCTTTTTTATGTCCAAAAAATTACCCTGATAGCCCATGTTTCTTCAGAGCTTCCATCTTCTCATTGTAGCACTTGTCAGATTTCTTCAGCGACAATGACAGTTCAACAGAATCAGAAGGATTGGTTCCTTCTTTAGGAACAAAACCATACGAGAGCAATAACTCTCCATTGGACTTCTTTCCATATGATATAAATACCTAGAGAAAAGAGGAGAAGAATTGTCAAAATTTCAGAGTTGAGTACTGCTCAGCATCTTGCACTTCATAGCACCGTGAAGTGGAACCTTGAACTAGGAATACTCTTCTTTCTACGTTGGTTATCTCCTTTATTTTATTTAGCGTGTTCGACATGTGTTGCAGTTACATTCGAACAATAACCGAAAAACTTTCATAGTATCTATGAAGAAAAATACATTTTCTTTTCTTTGAAGTTTGAACCCCTCCCCCTCCCCAATCCACATCCCCCACCCAAAAAGAAACAGAACAAGAGAAAAGTTGGGGGCTGACATGATCTATGAAGGTTATAAGCACTAGCATCAATTAGCCTCACGCTTTGCAGCATAGTGCTAAGATAACAGGAAAACAAATTAACAGATTCTGATGCTGCTGCCGCATGCATAGAAATCATCTAAACATTCACTTCTTGGTGATCATATACCATGCCACAGTTTTGATTTACCTGCTCACCTGGCTGGTATGAGCGGTCAGTGGTGAAGACGATCCCCTCTGAAGATTTATCATAATCCAAATATGTCTCCACCTAAGAAAACCAGTATAAAGTTGGATAAACTTGTAGCTGGAACAAACTAAAACCATGCCAAACAGAAACAAACAGATTTTGAGCTCTTTCAGAAGAGATCATGTACCTCGCAACTATGATTCAACATATCTGCCCATGGTACCAATGCTACCTTACCATTCATTGAAGGCAATCTTACCTGCATTCAGAAGAATATTGATGCTAATGGTTAGCTTTTCACAAAAAAGAGTAGTAGATAACTATGCGATCATTTCTTATTTTGATTTTAAAATTTTATACCAAAGAGTATCTAATTGACTGTAATTCTGCATATGGACATGATATGGTGTGAAGTTTTTTCAGACACCTAATTTACCATGGAGTACTCTATACAAATTTAATTTTACCTAAACTTTACCAGCTTTGAAGTTGCTAATTTCTAATGTTGCTAGAAGCTAATTTCTTTGGAATTTAGGGGGTTACAACATTCACATGACTGTAAGGTTTTGTCCACATATAGATAGACATGTCTGCTGCGTCAATCAGAAGATAATGACTGCAACAGAGAGCTCGAGAAGAGACTATAGTGACCTTGTGTTGATGTCTGGGTTTGAATCATCATTTAATCTCTACAACTATGAAGGATTTTCATCAGCGTCCTATTCTCTAATCTCCCTTGTGAACCTTCACGATTCTAAACCTTTTCCCTGGATAATTTCCGAGTGAATTCTAAAATAAAAAAATACTAAAAGGCCTGATGTCAAAATTAGTCTACAAAATGGTACTTTGACAACTTCCACAAAATTAACGTACATCCCTCAACAGGACGAAACTCATGGGTTCAAAAACTTTGTTTTATTTTACGCAACGTATTTTAATAAAAGTTATGAAATCAAAGGGAAATCCACAGTGTTTTGACATTGCAAGGTCAACCATGGCAGCATGGAAAAAGAATGACACTAACAAAAGTGGAGTTTCTTGAACACTTTTTCAATTGAGACATTCCTACAAAGAGAGCTCAGCATTTATTCATTTTCACTTCTTGAAATGGAACTGCATACAAGTCTTGAAAGATGTTTTACTTGTTTTTTTTCACAAAATTCGGAACTTTACCAATATTTCCCTTCATTCCCACCTATCTCTAAATCCTCAAATTATATTTAGCTCCAGTCGAGCAGTATTGTTAGTTGGGAATCCAGAAACGAATGTTCTTTTAGGTACAGAAACAGGGAATGGCCAAAGAGGGAAAAGGAGGGGGAGGGGGGGAGTTCTTAGGTCCCACATCAACCATTATTTGATTCCTTGAACCCGCTCCTAACACAAATTACCTCTCAATTTTAAATCAAGACCTCCAGATATTTGCTCGAAATCCTAAAGTCTACCAAGATCAAGTATTTATTCCGTGTATACCATTGACACAGACTATGTGACATCAATAGCATCTGGCTTTGAAGGGAAAAGGATGTGAAAATGTCGAAGACCACATCTTAGGTTATCAGTCTGGCAAAAAAGTACCAGTAAACAGAAGTGTCCCTCACATAATAGACATTTAAACATGATATCCCATATTTCCCATGGAACATTAGCAGAAAATACTTTGCAAAAGTGGATATGGAGCAAGTGAAAGGTATAATTTACATTACGAGTGACAAGCCCTTAAATTTCATAATCAGATAGTTCCATTAATACCCACATTGGAACACCTACAGAATGATATGAGAACAGTGAAAAACTATAAGACTTTGAGAGCCAGAGTAAAATCTTTACTCCTGTACATGGGAAGATATTTTCTTCCAGTAATATGAAATAAGGCCAAGAAAAAGAAAAGGTTCTGTTCAAATGGTTCATGACATCTATACAACTTTTAATAATATACTATGACTACCAACATGAAAAGCTAATAAGAAAAATTAACATACCAATCGCGAGAAAAGGATGCCAAATGACCATCTAAAAGTCTCCATATTGAACAACTGCAGTATACAAAATGAACGCAGAAGAACGGTTAGAAGAGCTTAGTCACAGCTATCAAAAGATCAAGCTTTCATGCAAGAACATTTAATGCAAATGCACATTTGGCCAGCTGGCCAGAATAAAAAGAATTCTTCACAACATCAAGGTTTTATTATAAAAAAGGAGAGAAAAAAGGTTCAGTTTCACTTTCCAAGATAAAATTATTCTGCTTTGGCAACACTGATGCAAGGATAAAACTAATATGGAGTACAAAAAAAAAAAAAAAAAACTCAGTATTTTAAGACTAAACTAATTATAACAATCACCAAAAAGCTTCCTAATCAAGTAGGGGGCAAGACGGCAAGTGAAGCGCAAACGACAAACATCGGTAAAGATTCATGAGCACAGAGATTCCTTGTCAGAATACAATAGCCTAAACTAATTACAACAATCACCATAAAGCTTCCCTGTCAAGTAGGGGACAAGACGTCAATTGAAGCGCAAACGACAAATATTCTTAAGAGATTCATGAGCATAGAGATTCCTAATCAATCAGGATACAATAGCCTAAAGTAATGAGGCAAATACCGAAGACAATGTATTATTGTAATGAATCTTTCTGCGAATTGAGTAATAATCTTTAACCAACTTAATTAATATCATAGATAGCTAATTATCAACTTAAATGCAACATAATGTCCAAGTTCACTGATTGGGCTCTATCAGACAGGACATCAGGAAAGCAAAGATCTCTAGTAAAAAAAAAAAAGAGAGAGAGAGAGAGATCACAAGGAACAACAAAAATGAGTTGTTCAGGAAAGTGGTACTTACTTCTTCGGGAAATAAATCAGGGTGTTTGGAGAATATCCTGAGCTTCAAATCATTGAATCTACACAAGTCAAAGGATTCAAATATCCAATTTTCAGTGAGACTATATTACCACAGCAGAGAAATGAAATTGATAAATTCACAGGCACACAGACTTACGTTCCAACAACATCATTACTTCTTTCAATTGCTCTTTGTCTTATCTGTGATGCTTCCAAATATCTATCCAGCTCAGAACGTGTCCTGAAATGACATAGAGAAGCTGTAGGGAAAGACACTGAGAGCACACCCTTTCTGCAGAAGATCACTTCATAAGAACTGAAGGCTCCAAGTGGCAACTGATCAATCAAGAACCAACTTACCAGTACAGAAGTGAATAGGGCTGTTGAGGCAAGGCTGAGATATAGTTGCTCCATCTAGATGAACTCATGAGACTTGCTTCACTGATCAAATATGTTGCAAGCAGTGGCCAATCCGGAACAGAATTCCTTTTCAATACTTGACCAGCCTCAGGACAGCTCCACTCCTGAATACAAACAAAGAAATGGTCAGATAATCCAGATTAAACAAAGCGTAATGGTAGCTATATGTAGTATTATTATTATATAGATATTATCTTATGAGAGATAAGTGAAACATGGACTATACAAGGACCAAACTAAAGCCTTTGAAGTCTAGCTCATTTAGCTGCATAGTATACAGTATAGAGGAATTTCGAATGGAGAAGCAATGTACAGAACAAGATGTGGATATACAGTGAAATAGGCCAATCATTGACAACCTACATTTGAATTTAACACTCAGTGAGTACTATTCTTACGCACTCAAATCACCACATTTTCATAAAAATAAAAAAGATGCTAGGGTGAATCATGACTGAGGACTATGCTTATTCACGCTAAACCTCAATACTGATACCACTTTCTACACTCTTTCTATATGCAAACCTATAAGTAGTGCGCCAGATTAATAGTTCCCCCATCAAAATTTCAGGAACATTTCAGCAGAACAACTTCAACCGTTCAGTGCTTCCAACACTTTACAAGCCGCAAGTGAGATTGATTGTTCCAAGAAAGGACATAAAAATTTCATGATCCACTATATGCTAAACCATATACTACGATTGGACATAATACAATCTCCCAACACCAGCAGGCAGCAGCATATATAATGATTTGATTGGGGCCAATGGACCATGAACTAAATGAACTTCTCCGACAAAACCCCAAACCTTACACCATCACCAATTCACTAACCCAATCCATCTTACATTTCTGATCGTTAAAAATTTATTTTAATACGAAACACACATATTGACATTGAATTCGTATCCTTTGTGAACAATGAAGGTTCGCCTAAGCAAAAGATAACTTCAACATTACACCTAAGCCTAACCAATCTTACATATCATTCATCCAAAATCGAAATCAATACCATACTCTTATTCAAATTCAAGTTCTTTAAGAGAAAGTAAGCTTCACCTAAGCCAAAAACTTCAAACGTCAACTTATAAAGACAACAACAACACCCAATAAAGATCCGGCAGGGCCTATGCAACCTTATCCCTAACTAATAGAGAGGTTGTTTCCCAGTTCGTTCATCAACTTATAGATAAATAAACAAATGATCCTTTTTCATAACCTATTATCATTAGAACATTACGATCAACTTCTACAAGTCGAATTAAGTATTGGCATACTCATCTTCCAACCACGGTATATTATATCATACACTCCCTGTATGATGCACCATGAACCAAGAGATAAATATGGATGAATAAAGTGTAATACAATTAGTAATTATACACCCAAGTTGGTGAATATGTAATATATAATACTTGATGAATTTGTATATTATACCGGGGTGAATATTATCACTAGGAAGGGTGAATAATTCTCCAACTAAGAGCTACATGGTTCTATTCTTATATGCGACATTATTAGGTCCCTTTAACCCAAAACAAAATCAAAACTTCTCAAATTCCAAATAAACATACACTAAGCTCATTCACAACATCAAATCAAAGCCTCAAAACTGCTAAAATTCCATCATAAAAACAAAAAACTCATTTAAACATCGAATCATAAGTCTAACAACTCTACCAAACCAATATATAAGATACACAAATTTTTAGAAAAGACTGTCTAGATGAGCTCCCTACAAGCTATATCAACTCAATCTTCTTGCAAGACCACGTCAAATCAGAGATAAATATCTCTTTCGTGGCCAACATGGCTTCTTCTACTTTTACATAAATTGTTAGAAAAAACAGTCTATTTTTATGATAAAACTAGACGAGCTCCATGCAAGCTAAATCAGCTCAAGCTTCTTACTGCCCACGTCAAATTAAAGATACATATCTCTTTATTGGGCCAACATGGTTTCTTCTACTTTTATGATAAAAATTGACATTTCTCCCAAGACTATCTATATGAAATAACACCAATTATTACAAAAAACCGTCTACTTCTAAGATAAAGTAGACGTGCTTTTTTCAAGATAAACCAACTCAAGCTTCCTGTAAATCTAAGTCAAATCAAAGATATATATCCCATTTATTGGTCTAGCATGGCTGCGTCTAATTTCATGATAAAAATAAACGGTCTCCCCCAAGACTTCGTGTCATAAGAGAAAGCGAAATACAATGCAGAAAAGCGAGAATATATATTATATACCGAGTCAGGAGTAATAACAAGGGAAGGAGGTACAAAGAGGAGCTTCTCCCCCTTCCTAACACTCTTAAGAGCAACAAGGCCCCTCTCTCCCACTTCCACCTTATCTATCTTCATCTTCTGCGGCGGGAGGCCGGAACCCGTGAGCCATTTCTGCAGGGACTCTGCGTTCTGGAGCGAGTCAGCGTCGCACCCCCAAGGGATACTGGCAGCAGTAGTAGGAGCAGGAGTAGTGGAAATGGTGCACTGAATTTTGGTAGAAGAAGAGGTGGGGAGTTTGAGGAAGTGCTGATTATGGTGTGTGTGGAAGAAAGAAGGGAAGAGGGTGGTGTGGAGGAGTACTAGTCTTGATGTTTCTGCCATGGTTGAGCAAGTAGAGAGCAGGAGACAAGAGAGTGAAGATGGTTGATGGCTTATCTCATCATCTCCTTGGCTTTTGGAGTATGTTTGATTGGTTGGTTAGTGGACTTGCCACTTATGTTTAACTGTTTTTGTGTTCTCGTTATTTTCTTATTTCTAACGTTATCATATTACGGAGTATTATATTTTACCTCTTGTATGATGTTTCATACACATGCACCCGTAAAAAAAAAAAATACTTGATCAAAAGCAAAGATTTAAGATAGTATTACTAACAAATTATTATATAGTTTACATATTCATGAGTCATAATAAACATATAACTTATCTATTTGTGTAACACCATAAAGTATTGAGCTAGACACATTTTATTTATCAAAAAAGTAGATGAATCATGTTAAACAAACAAATAAATATATATCTTTAATTTGACTTGGGTTTACAAGAATCTTAGATTGATTTAGCTTATAATAAACTCGTGTATTTTACTATCGGTTCTAAAATTTGTGCTACACTAATCCCAATATATGGAGGATCATGATAACCTTTGCATTGGACCAAAACAAAAAGAAAAGAAAAGTAGCAAAAGAGTGGGTGTATAGAATCTTGGTGGGAAACAAATCAAATGGTGCAAAAATGATAGGAAGCACCAACCTCATCTCCTGCAACTTCTCACCCTCTGCTCCACCTCATCATCATCTTCATCATCACAAAAGCTCATTACTAACCTCATCTTTTTCACCAAGAAATGTGCTTAAGCTCAAACACCATCACAAATGCTCACTTCTTGCACCATATAATAACAAGGGCACCCTCCATATTTGCTTAAAGAGCTCAACTTCTGATGACCCTCTTGTGGAAGACAAAGACTTTGGTGTAAAAAATGGTGATAATGGTGGTGGTGATGGTAGTGGAGATTGGACTACTTCAGTTTTGTTGTTCTTCTTTTGGGCTGCTCTTATGTACTATGTTTTCAATCTTGCTCCTAACCAAACCCCGGTACATTTCTTGCTTTTTTTGCTTGTTGTAATATTTGCTTAGTTGTTAATTTTGCTTATGTAGTTGAGAATCATTTGCTGAAGTCGGGTCCTTTTTGTGTAACAAGTTTAGTATTCTGGTTGTTTTATGTAGAAAGGTTTTTTTTTTTTTTTTGTAGTGTAGTTCTTTTCTACTAGATTAAGTGGTGTTTGTATTGTATATAATCTTACAGTGTTGGACTTCGGGAAGGATCAAATTTGGCCCTGTGGTTGGGATTTCAATGTGCCTGAGGTTTTTCCTGGTTCGAATCCTCATATTTCCTCCCACGACAGCATTCACTGCTCCAATGTACCAAAAAACAAAGAAACAATGTTGAGCTTCGGGGAATTAAGAGTGTATGTCATTGTTAGACAGAGGTAGTATGCTCCTCTGCGAAAGGAAGTATGAGTAGTAGGACAATGAACACTTGGCCAAGTGAATGTGATCAACATTAAAGAGGATAGGAAAGACTGAAGATGGTGCTCAGTGTTGTTCTCCTTGAACAATTGATTATAATCTACCATCAACCTAGGAGGCTAGAATTGAGGATAGTACCCTTTTTCTCGTATGTTGGTCTTGTGTGAGACCGTCTAATTTTAAGTTGAAGTTAGACAGTCTTACAGTAGTCACTTTTCTTACCGCGTTAATAAAAAGTGATCATTTTAACTTAATTAGTGACCACGTCTTATTTTAAGTTAAAGTTAGACCGTAATAATTTGTGTTTTCTGGAAAGCGGAGGGGGGTGGATGTGTTGCTGATAAACTTCATAGGGTTTGTATTATTTGTTCGTTTGTTCGCGTCAATGATGTCCTACAAGAAATCAATCTCTATAGAATAATAA
>CAAKMY010050899.1:0-11029 GCA_901111285.1 Corrigiola litoralis | reverse complement strand
AAGGGAACAACATGAAAATGAATAGTAAACAAAAAATACACGAATCAATTACAGATTGTGCATCGCACGGGGCAAAAACTAGTTATAATCTAAAACTCTAATGTACCATTACAACCATATTAGGTCAATTTAATAAATCATATTAACTCTATCGACACTATTGGTTACATGCAATAAACAAGGGGGTGGATTCATGAGAAGATATATGCATTATTTATTTTTTAACTAGTAGCACACTAGAATAGACCACTACATTTGAATTTTTGTTTGTAAGTTGCTCAATAAATAGGTCTCTTTCCTCATGTATTTAGAAAAAATTTCAACTCGATATAGACACTTAGACACAAAAAAAATGTGATTCAATATATTGCTCTCATTTAAATAGGGCTTGACACAATGTCATATTCTATCTAGCAGTAAAACGTCAAGTATCCTATAAGTAACATATAAAAAATTAAAAAAGGATGTAAATTACTCATCAAGATAGCTATAATCAGTGATAATAATATAATTCAGGTCACAACTCAACTAAAAAAATTGCGATGTATTTTTGATCTTTTGAGCAATAACGATGGAAGCGTCTATTGTCACACCCAAATTATGTTTTCTCACATTATTCATCTCACAATACAAACACATGAACGAATATTCTTTTTATCTTACTCTCATTTATTATAGGTTTGGTGCATTGCATGGCACCAACTACATAGCTAGTTGTTTATAATTAAAGAGTTTAATTTAAAATTTTCAAGTGTTCTATGGTCAAGAAGTAAGTTAGAAACCATATAGCTCTATCAAGTTGATTGAATCCACTTAGCTAAGTTTGTACATATGTATATAATTAGGTCGATTATAAGAGGGATAACACATTATCTCGTGGTCTTTTGGAGTTGAAAATCGACTCTAGCATGTACATTTTGTCCATTGTAGTAAATACTAACATTTATATTTACACTTCCTACTTTTGGGTCATGTTGACATGCATTTTCATTATAGCCCTACCAATTATGATAAAATCTACCAATTCTTTTATAAGTAAACTATAAAGGATCCCAACCCCATTTACTTACCCCTATAGAAGACAACCTTATTAATTATACGATTGTCTATTCCTCTAAGGAGGGGTTTTCATTATCATATCACTTATAAAGAGGTTAACAAAGATCAATAAAAGATACTAGCAGATGCTAACGATTACTAGCTACGATTACACTAGCTAAACCAGAAAGTAAACCATTGACATGATTTGCATTCCATTATGCCCCACAGTCGGAGCGGGAGAAGAACGGACACTCAGGATGGATCGAAACCACTGAAAAAAGTGTCGTGGCAAGCCTTTAGTAAAGATGTCATCATATCTAGAGAGAAGTTTTGTTTGCTGGTGCTGAACAGGATTTCCCGAGAGATGAACAACTGAAATATTATCACAATAGACAAATGTAGCTGAGCGAATATGCAAATTTAGCTCAAGAAGTAGATTGCGGATCCAACTAGTCTCCGCTACAGCATTGACAACCCCACGGTATTCGGCCTCGTCACTTGATTGAGAAACAATGGCTTGTCGTTTTGATGACCATGAGACCAATTGTCACCATGGAAGACGCAATATCCGGACGTTGAATGTCAAGAATCGAGGCAACCAGCCCAGCCTGGATCTGAGTAAGCTGTTGAGGAGTGTGATTGAGTGATAGATATGAGTAAACCATAGTCCAAAGTACCCTTGAGATTGCGAAGCACCTGTTTCATAAAATGAGAGTGAGGCTCTCGTGGTGCATGCATAAATAAACAAACTTGTTGAACAACATATATAATATCAGGTCGTGTGAAAGTGAGATACTATACAGCTCGTGTAAGACTAGATACAAAGTAGGATCCTTAACAAGTAGACCGACAGTAGTATTGAGCTTACAAGAGGTGTCAACAGGCGTGGCAACATCGTTACATGCGCTCATAGAAGCATGAGCCAAAATATCCTTAATTAGCATAGTGACTCTGAGAGAGGAATATACCGTGAGAGTCACAAGTGACTGCAATACCAAGAAAATGGTAAAGAACTCCAAGATCAGTCATAGCAAATTTTGTGGACAGATTAGCAATAATGCGTTGAAACAAGGTAGTGGTAGATGGAGTCAAAAGAATATCATCAAAATAAAATAATAAGTAAGCCATGTCGTTGCCACGTTGATAGATAAATAGAGAAGCATCACAAATGCTGTTGGATAACCCCTGTGAAAGAATTTAAGTCGTGAATCGCTGATACCAAGCACGTGGTGCTTGCTTAAGGCCATAGAGAGACTTACGGAGGCAACATACGTGACGGGGGGTAGAATAATCAACGAATCCCGAAGACTGGTTCATATAGACAGTCTCAAAAAGATCAACATGAAGGAACACATTCTGGACATCAAGTTGATGTATGGACCAAGAATGAGAGACAGCTAAATTAAGCACAGTGTGGATCGTAGTCAGTTTCACAAATGGACTAAAAGAGTCATTACAATCCACACTAACCTGTTGATTCTTACCATTTTCAACAAGGCGAGCTTTATAGCGAGCCACAGACCCATCTGACTTAAACTTATGGCGGTACAACCACATACTCTGAATTGTATGAGTGCCTAGAGGACGTGGAACCAAGTCACATGTTTTATTATCAAACAAAGCACAAGACTCGTCCTGCATGGCATTCTTCCATTTAGGATTGCAGAGGGCACTAAGTTGGGACCGGGGTAAAGGGGTGATGGATAGCGATGGGTCACAAGTAAGTCAAGAGGGCGACGTGGCTTAAATATGTCGTGATGTACGGGTAATCACTGTATGCATGGATAGGGGGGAGGAGGGGGGAAGGTGGATGGGGAGTTGGGAGAGAACTGGGAAGAAGAGTGGGAGGTGTAGAGTTAGTGTCCACAACACTGTTTACCCAAGACGGAGAGGTCATAGGTTATGGAGTCGGGGAGGGGTTTTCTGGAGGTAGAGAGGCATAGGAGGAGGTGAATAGAGAATTTTGGATAAAGTCAGGGTCAAGGAAACCATAGACATCGGGGGATGAAGGCGGTCCGTCAGCAAATGGAAAAACATGCTCGTCAAATGTAACATAACAAGTCAAAATGACATTTCCCGAGGAGAGATCGAGACACCGATATTCACGATAATTAGACGGGTAACCTAAGTAAACACAACAAGTGGAGCGAGGATCGAGTTTATGAAAATGTTTGGGGGACAAATTTGGGTAACATAGACATCCAAAAACTCGAATATGATCATAAGAAGGCTCTTTGATAAAGATTACAAAAACAAGAGTGCGGAGAGGAGGAGTTTAGAGGGGAGTATGTTATAAAGATACACGACGGTGTAAAGGGCTTCCACCCAAAATTCAGGTGGTAGGGAGGCATGGCATAAGAGGGCAAGGGAAATATTATTGAGGCGGCGTATCATACATTTTGATGTGCCATTTTGTGAGGATGTTTGAGGGCAAGAAAAACGGAACGTAAGTCCATTAGAGGCCGCAAATTTGTGAAAGGACGAATTGTCGAATTCAAGACCCAAGTCATATTAGAACGACTTATTATTATAAGTAAATTGAGTAAGAACTATCTACTTAACCTAAGTATTAGTAATAAGTCGGGTCGATCCCATAGAGAACGGTTGTTTGCGTTATGTAATGTCACAAGTATGTAAAAAGGGGGGAGAATGATGAACTATCTATCAACTAAGTGAAACTAGTAAATTAAAGCATGTAACTTTAAGGGTTTATCAAGTATAGGAAGACACTTTGGTCACAAATCATCGCATCTAGTCATATATCATTGATCACCGATTCACGACTTAGCATATTATTATAAGTACTTTATTGTGGAATCACAAGTAATTCTTGTTCCTTCTTATGTCGTAGCTAATAACAACGTTCGTTAATTACAAGCCTTAGTTACTAACCAATCCAGCCGTTCGGTCAGAATTCAAGTTATAACAGCATTAATGTAAAAGAAATTTCAATAAAGAGTTGCAACATATATCGTTCGATTATATATTCAACAACTATGATAAATATCTCTCTATAATTAACAACTACATTCGTGAATCAATTATTCATACAGTTGCTACCTAGGAATTATCAACCACGTTCGTATATTAAATAATTCTAGCAATAGATTGATAAACAAATCTACTAGTTGCGCACCTAGCAAATAATGGATAACAATCATGAAATATAAGCACAAGAGAAACATCAATACTCAATTATAAAATTACTAGGAACTAAAATCTCACAACTTTATATAACCGAATTATTGTCTAAACCAAAGTTGAGGAGATTAGCTCCTCATTAATATGATGAACATCAAAGTCTTGACAAGTAGGCTACTTGAATTATGATATCACTCTAGAATTTTAGGCTAAAAAGTCTGTTAATATACCCTAGAATAAGTCTCATAAAGAGATTAGGAAACTAAAGCAAATCAGACAAACCCGAATTGATATTAGGAAAGTAACCCATAACGAGCTTCGCGAGTCGCGGAGGCAGTATCGCGAGTCGCGGACACTGGAAATTGCACTGCGCCATGAACTTCAAACGATCATATCTCCCTCGTTTCTTGGCCGAATTGAGCATATAATATACCGTTGGAACGCTAACATCCTAAAGTTTACTCTCCAATTATAACTACTGAAGAAGCTATTTTTTTTTTAGGAGATATGCCTGATTGAAGTTGACTGACTGATTTTCCTCTTGCTTTTCTTCTTCACTTCTTCTCGTTTTGGCTTCATTTCGTCGTTGGAGACTCCCAACACCTCAAGTAACAATTCTTCATCTTAGATCTTAGTGTTTATTATATAAATGAACTCTTAACACCGTTTCACGAACAATAAGATAGTTCAATTATCACATAAAACACCCGAATTCCCAAATTTAAGCACAAATATGAATAGTCAAAGAATTGCCACATTATGACATCCAAAGGGCTCCAAAGTAGAGTAGAAAACATATATTACGTACTAAGAATATGTTTGTATCATGAATAAACCATAGATATGATTTACATTCCATTACTTATGTTAACTCATATTAAAATTGAGGTTTGATTATATATCTTAAACCTGGTTTTGACAATCAGTTGAAGGTTGAAGATATCTTAGTTCCATTAGCATGTTACTCTGATGAGGACGTGGCATCACAGTCTCATAACAAAAACGCGAAAAATGCATTTACTATATCAAACACCCCTAATTTTGTTTTATATATAATTTATCATCAATAAAGCCTATAATTATGTACGTTAATTTCGCAAATGTTTTGGAAGGGAAATTTTACCACCTCTTACTCAAAATAATAATAAAAACTACTCTATTGCTTCACTATGAAAATGTACTGGAGACTAAGAGGCATTTCACTATCTCTTACATTAGTTGAGACAACCCTTGGAGACAAGGTTATTTTTTTTTTTTTGAAAAGTAATGTGTTACTTTTGGCAAGTATCAAGAAATGGAGAAAGAGAAGAAACAAAGTGTAAACAAAGATAAGTGTATAATTTTTGTTTAGAGAGTAAACAACAATTTACGACATTGTTGACTAGGGATTTGAGCATTGCGAGATAACCTCTTATTAGAATTTGACCATGTTTTTTTCAAGTTTGACTTATTGAACTGATACGAAAGGAACTTAAAGGAACTGAAACTGCTAATAGTATAAAAATAACTAAAACTTCTAGTAACACCCCAAGAGATCGAAAAAGGAACAGTATCTCGTATCGAGATACGTAGCTATAAGCCGTTTATAATAGATTTCAATTATTATCAAACCAATGACGCCTTCCCTTTGAGTTTAAGTGAGGATTATATGAGCTCACTTGGCGACCTTTCCTACTATTGGGTTGTGTTAAGACGATGATGGGATTGACTATTACAAATGGTATTGAAGCCTTCTAGTTGTCATCATATGTTTTTGATGCTAGACATCCTATCGAACCGTCGGTGAACGAACATAGAATAAATCAAGATGGTTCGTAAAGAAGTAGGATTCGAAAATGAATATTATTGAGAAAATAAATAATTAAACCTTGACAAGTTCTTGGAATTAACGAGAACTCAGAAAAAAATTGTCAAGGACTTTTTCCTATTGAGATGCTTACTTTGCATATATGCATTGTACTCGAGCTTCAATATCTTGATGGGAAATATTGGTATGATACATATAACATTGATTATGAAATTAAAGTTACTTTCCTTAACTGAGTAGTAAAGGAAGAAACCAAGAGTATTTTGGATAGTTAACAAAGATGAGATCCTATCATAAATTAGAATTGTAAGTAAGTATATGTGATTGTAGGACCCGAAAGTTGACCTACTTGTGACTGAACCGGATACTTGTACCAAAACATGGAAACCGCCACTTAATTTTTTAGGGAATTAAGAAACCCATTGCTCAACATGCCTCCAATGACATAAGCCATTTAGAGAAGCCACATGGCCCATAGACGTATCACCACAATAGTTTGCTCGATGTTCGGGAGGTGGATTTAGATCGAGTGGATCTTTAATCTACCCTACTAATCGATTTGTTCCATTAAACCCTTGGTACATCTAAACCGCATACCAAAAGGGTGATACAACTTTAGATGACTTCAACTCTTGACCCGTAGGCTAGATTCATGGTTCGGGATTGCGAAGTTACAGCTAGGGAAGCCATAAGACACCCTCGTTGCCCTTTCGGTCTTTACTAAGCACAAGTGTTAGTTTAAGCCTTATTGTATGTTACATCTAACAAGATTCGTGCAAGTGTTCTATTAGGTGATTCACTTAATGAGTATTTAAACTTAGCCATCCATTAGCATGCCATTTCCATTTAACAAACAAAAGAGATATAACTTGCCACTCCAGTATCATGCATAAACACACTAACATGAACCCTAACAAGATCCTAAACATCCATCTATACAAATATGTACAAGGGAACCTAAACATGGCTCTAATTCATTACTGTTGAAGCATGAGACTTTTTCTAAAATAATTAAGAAAATTCTAGAATAGTTCAGAAAATTCTAAAATAGTCAAGAATGATCTAATATAGTTTAGAATGTTCTAGAATATGTAAGGATGCTCTAGAATATTAAAGAGTGTTCTAGAATAGTTGAGAGTGTCCTAAAATCTTCTAGACATCAAAGATTAGTTCTATCTAGAATAGTCTTATTAGATTATTCTAGAAAGTCTAGAATGATCCTTGAAGCCTATATATAGGCTCCTTATGAATCATTTTGATGTACACTCTAAAACACTCAAATAAACACATCAATAACATTCCAACACACTTTCTACATACCACAATTTCTTCCCTACTATCAAACACACACACTAATAAGTGGCATCAGAGCTTCAAGATCCGAAGGACCATTATCACATGGGTTCAACATCAAACTCTTCAACAACATTCTCTATGCCAGCACCTCCAATATTTGGGGGAGAAAACTATGACTATTGATGCATTAAAATGAAACTCTTCTTGAGAGCAAATGCACTGTGGGACATAGTAGAGAATGGCCCCCAACAACAAGTTCAAGGGGTTGAGTACACCGATGAAGAACTAAAGAAAATAAGTGAAAATGAACTCAAAGATGCCAGAGCATTGTCTTACATTCTCAATGCTGTTACAGAAACCATATTTTCGAAAATCATGCGAGCTTCTTCCGCGAAAGAAGCATGGGATTCACTCCAACAAGAATTTCATGGAGACGAGAGGATAAGAACCATACATCTCAACATCTTAAGAAGGGATTTTGAGAATTTGAAGATGAGGGAAGATGAAGACATAAAAACTTATACTTCGAGATTAATGGAGCTTGTTAATCAAATAAGATTTATGGTGAAGATATCAAGGATTCAAGAATTGTGTAGAAAATTCTTGGAACCTTGACCAAAATGTTTGACACCATTGTCACTGTGATTGAGGAATCTAAAGACATATCAAAGCTAACAGTGACTGAGCTAGTTGGATCCTTGATGGCACAAGATCAAAAATTCAAGAAAGAGTCAGAGGCTCCAATAGAAGATGCTTTCCAATCAAAGCATAAAGGCAACACCTATTGGAAAAATAAAGGGTCTCGAAATTTTGCCACTGGTCTCAAAAACCAGAATACACCGCCAAGAGGAAAACATCCACCTTGTGGCACATGTGGAAAGACGAATCATGCGGAGAAGGATTGCTACTTCAAAGGTAAACCTCAATGCCGTCATTGCAAGAGATTTGGCCACATCGAGAAAGATTGTAGACAAAAGAAAATGGAGTCCAAGAACGAGGCCCATTTTTCAAGCAGCAATCGAGATGAGCATCTATTCTATGCACGCCAAGCAACAACCACAAACAACAAAGAGAGGTGGTTAATTGATAGTGGTTGTACAAATCACATGACAAACAATTCCAACCTCTTTTGCAAACTAGATACCTCTGTCCAAACTCCAGTCCGTATGGGAAATGGAGAAGTTGTGAAGTCTAAAGGCAAAGGTACGATTGTTGTTGCAACAAAAAGAGGTACGAAGTTCATCTATGATGTTCTTCTTGTTCCTGATCTTGCTGAAAATCTTCTTAGTGTAGCTCAAATGATAAAAAAATGGCTACACCCTTGTTTTCGGGAATGACCATTGCACCATATATGATCCCGATTAAAAGGAGATTGCCAAAGTCATTATGGAAAACAAAAGTTTTTCATTAAAGTGGAACTATCCAGAGGAGATTTCAAACAGGGCCACCATGGATGACACTTTGCTATGGCATAAAAGGTATGGACACTTCAATTTGCGTGCACTAAGCGATTTGTACATGGAGAATATGGTTCGGGACTTTCCTTCAATTCATGTTACCAAGGATCTATGTGAGCCTTGTCAACTTGGAAAGCAACACCGATTACCATTTTCAAAAGGGCAAGCATGGAGAGCAAAGAAGAAATTGAAGCTTGTGCACACGGACGTGTGTGGTCCTCAAAGAACATTATCGCTTAACGAAAACAGGTACTTCATCTTGTTCATTGATAACTTCACTTGAATGACTTGGGTCTACTTCATGAAACAAAAATCAGAAGTTTTTCAAGTCTTTAAGAAGTTTAAAGCTCATGCTGAAAACCAATGTGGCTCCAAAATAAAGATGTTAAGATCTGACCGTGGAAAGGAGTATACTTCTAATGAATTTGATAAGTTTTGTGAGGATGGAGGTGTAGAACATCAACTCACAATTGGGTATACTCCTCAACAAAATGGAGTTTCAGAAAGGAAAAACAGAATTGTTATGGAAATGGCTCGATGTATGTTGGCAGAGAAGAGAATGCCAAAGAAATTTTGGGCTGAAGCTGTTTATACCGTTGTATACCTGCTCAACAGGTTACCTACAAGGGCGGTTCAAGGGAAAACTCCAATTGAAGCTTGGAGCGGGAAAAAGCCTACAACCAAGCATTTAAAAGTGTTTGGCTCGGTTTGCTATGCTCTCATTCCATCTCAAAAAAGAAGCAAGCTTGATGACAAAGCTGAGAAAGGAATCTTCATCTGCTATGATTCCAAATCAAAAGGCTATAGGATCTTCAACCTTGATTCAGAGAAGATCGTCATAAGTAAAGAGATGTGGAGTTCGATGAAGAAGCAATCTGGAATTGGGAAGAGAAAAGGGTTGAAAGAAGAGTAATGCTACTCTCTCAACCTAACCATCATAATGAAGAGCAGCAAAGGATTGATCGTGACGATGACAATGACGTAGATTCAAATGCTTATACACCACCATCATCTCCTATTCATGGTGGGTCACCATCTTCAAGCGAAGATTCAGAAAATGCAACCGGTCAACGAGGTAAGAAAACACTCTCTAGCATATACCAAAAGTGTCCTGTCATTCATTTAGATCCAGAAGAATGTGAGAGATGTTACTTTGCTATTGAGGAACCTCGTGACTATGACGAAGCCTCTAAATACAAGGTATGGCTAGAGTCTGCGGAGACAGGATTAAGCATGATAAAAAAGAATGAGACATGGGAGTTGGTTGATAGGCCCGATGATCGAAAGGTCATAGGAGTAAAATGGGTTTACAAAACCAAATTGAATCTTGATGGGTCTGTCAACAAGCATAAGGCCAGGCTGGTAGTCAAAGGGTACTCCCAACAAGCTGGAATAGATTATGGAGATACATTTGCTCCAGTTGCAAGACATGACACGGTAAGAACTCTTATTGCTCTAGTTGCGCAAGAAAAATGGAAAATATTTCAACTTGATGTCAAGTCTGCCTTCCTCAATGGAGAACTTGATGAGGAGATGTATATAGAGCAACCACCGGGTTTTGCCGTTGAAGGGAAAGAAGAAAAAGTGTGCAAATTGAAAAAGGCTTTATACGGCCTAAAACAAGCTCCGCGAGCTTGGTACAGCAAAATAGATGCTTACTTCCTTGAGCAAGGGTTCGAGAGGAGCAAAAATGAGTATACACTTTATGTGAAGAAAGAAGGGCACAATGGTCTACTTATTGTGTCTCTTTATGTTGATGATCTTCTTGTCACAGGAAACAATACCAAGATGATCATCACATTCAAGGAGGAGATGAAAAAGAAGTTTGAGATGACTGACTTGGGCCTAATAACTTCTTTCTTGGCATGGAAGTACATCAAACAGAAGATGGAATCTTCATATCACAAACAAATTAAAGTATGCTCATGAGATTCTCAAAAGATTTAAGATGGAGAATTGCAGCCCAGTAACTACTCCCCTAGTAGTAAATGAAAAACTTGGTAAATTTGATGGCTCGAGGAAAGTAGATGAAAGGCAATACAGAAGTTTGGTTGGAAGCTTGTTATACCTTACAGCGACCATGCCCGATTTGATGTTTGCGGCAAGTTTGTTGTCAAGGTTCATGAGTGAGCCAAGTGAGTTTCACATGGGTGCCACAAAGAGAGTACTAAGGTATTTAAGAGGCACTCTAGAGTTTGGCATATTTTATCAACCTTATTTTGACCCAAGGTTGATAGCCTACTCCGACAGTGATTGGGGAGGTTCAGTGGATGATGTGAAAAGCACT
>CAAKMY010050896.1:0-18426 GCA_901111285.1 Corrigiola litoralis | reverse complement strand
GGGGTGGGTGGGTGGGGGGGGGGGGCAGAAAGAGAGAGAGAAATATGGAGGAACGCAACTCAGTATAACGTCTTTAAAACCCACACGGACAAATTCGTACATCTCACACTTAAGATACCTAGTAATGAGTCTCTTTCAAACTGGCTACTAGAACGGTTACAAACTTGATTTCTTTTGTTTAGTACCCGAGTCACTTGCCTTTTTTCTAAAACTTTGTTGTATTGGAACTAATATTATGGAGGCCTAGAAATTGGCAGCTGTTGTCCCTCTTTCTTCTGGTATCAGATTAGTTGTCTGCTCAGAAAAAAGGCTGTCTTTTTGGTATATTTCATGCTAAAGTAGCAAAGGCTGTCTAATTATTATTGACGCAATTAATGACATAGCGTGAAGCTCACAATGTTCTATCATGGTTTATCGTCCTTTTAAACATCTGTACTATAGAGGTGTCCCGGTGACTTGTACATGGTTTTTTTTGCGGTAACAAATCAAGATCCTTAGTGAGAAATAGGCTTCTAAATAGTCTTTTGGACATCATACTACGTCAACAGAAGTATCTTAGACTCACTTTAGCTGGCCTAGTCCAGTGCTTTTAATACACAAGTGTATCCTCAGAAGTTTGCAATTTCTTTGATGCATATAGGATAAATTACTCCATGGTCATAGCATCTGCCTTTCACCTTCTTGTTTCCTTTCATGGTTGGGGTGGGGGGCGGGGAAAGGTTTGGGTTGTGAGGTGTCAGATATTTGATCTCAGGCTTCTTGACTTTAGATCTGTCCAGAGCATCATGTTTGGTCTCTTCATTGCAAAGATGGAAGGTCTAAGTTGTTAAGAGTTAGTAGCAATTTGAAGAAGTAAGATGATGGAGAAATTCGGTGGGGTATGATTCGAGATTGTTGTTTGACTAGTATGAGTTTACTCTAAGGTTTACAGTTTGGACTCAAAATTCGAGATAGGCGGAATTTTTTTATTTTCTGCTCTTTTCAATTAATATGGCTAGGGATACACTTCAGTCTAAGTGGCAATATGGAATCTATCTTCACGGTTATAAGACAAAAGTCCTGACTATAATTAGGTTTAGTTAGATTATCTTTCAAGTAAGAATGCTGCACTGGGATTACTAAAAGGTCTAGCAAACTCCGAATAGTAGTTAATTAGGTAGTAGCAATGACAGTTGTGATGAAATTATCTACAGTTCCTCAACAGTTCTTAGTGATATACTAGTTTTGTGATTGAATTTGTTTGTCTTCTATGAAAGCTACCTCTTCAAAGCACCTTTGAAGTTTGAGGACTTTGATGACTAGTTGACTACTTCCTTCAGCTCAGGTTAATTGTCCTAGTTGACTATTCACAAAGATTGTGAAAGTGAGAGTTAACCAGTAGCAAAAGCTTATATGGAGATGTGAAATGTAAAGCAATCATTTTGAACTTTAACCATTATAAAATTGGTTGTAACTATCAAAATTACCCATTTCGTAAACTTGGCTCAAAAGCTACTATTTCAGGGCACAAATTCATTTCTTGTTTTGACTATTTTATTGGTTCATTGCAGCTTTAATGAAAAGCGTTGGCTTGCGAACGGATGGGAAAATAGATGACCGTTCATTCTGGATAAACTATGTCTCTTCCTTGTCAACTCCATTGGCAGTTCCCCTGGTGTATCCTAGAATGATTTCTATCCATGACCTTGGATCGCAGGTGTGGATAACGTCTTTTTTTTTTTTTTTTTTTTTCTAATCTTTGCTGACCTTCTCATATGCCTCTAACCTCATTCCGGTTTGTATTGTTTTTTTAGGATGGGTCTATTATTCCTTCTGCTATCCCTCTTTCCAGTGAGCATCTGAGTGAAGAAGGAATATATCTTCTTGAGAATGGGATTGATGCTTTGGTTTATGTCACAAACTCAGTGGATCCTGCTACCTTACAGTATTTGTTTAATACATCCTCGGTTGATGAAATTCCAACTCAGGTATTTTTCCTCAGTATATCTACGATGTGATTGTGATCTATAGCTACTCAACTGAATTGCTGTTTTTTTTCACTCGTATGAATCCTTGCATTCTAATATCAATGCATTTAATGCTTTTGCTTTTCTTTATGGCATTTTTCTCTCATTTGTATCTGGCTCTCAGACCAGTTTGATTATGTATCTTGGTGATTTAAATAATTTCTTTATTCCAGAACTCACAACATTAACCGATAGATTTCTTTTTATTTGAAACTGGTTTTGCCTTTTCAGTTTGTGCTCCAGCAGTATAACAATCCACTATCGAAGAAGTTTAATGATGTAGTCAATGAGATACGACGACAGAGATGTTCCTACCTCCGGTAAGCTTGTTTTGAATACATATTTCTTCAATAACTTGTGCTTTTCTGAATTAAAATTTTGTGCTTTGGATCCAATCTTTATCATAGGATAATATTATTTGTGGAAATTTGATACATCATTATCTTGATTGCAGCTTCAAGTTATGTAAGAAAGGAGATCCTTCAGGTTTGAATTCCCTATCAAAGCTATTAACTCCATATGTTTTCCCTTGTATTTTTGGAAAAGATAAGCATATCACTAGAATCAATCCGCAAAAGAGGACAAGTAATTCTTCATTCCTCCTAAGCAAGACACATACAAAGATGCCCAATTTCCTTGCAACAAGGAAATCGGGATATTTCTCAAATCACCATTAGCTTTTGCACATAAATTTAGCAAGATATACCCCCCGCCCCTCCATACATACTCCAAAGAGTGACTCTTTTTAGAAAGTCATCGAGAATTACGCTCCGTCGTAATACACCAGAATGTACCAACAATGCGATTTTCAGAGAAAATTCTCTTCAGGTGCCTCCAAACCCATGGTTGCAACTTGCAAGGAGGTTGCAACCACAACCTGCAAATTTTTCATTTTGTGAAATTATAGTTAAACTAACTTGTCTTGCAACCCTCATAAAAATTAAGGGTATAATTCATGGAAGTTGAACTATGGGGTATTGATTCCGCTACCCAACTTTTGGAATCATGGATCCGCCCCTGTCCAATGCCACAAAACAAATTTGAAGAAAGTCCAACAAGGAGGCAGCAGCAGCCCACTCCAAGTTTGCTAATACCACTAAAATATGCCAGATGTAGAAAGCTGCATCACAATGAAGAAACAAAAGAAAAATAGACTCAGGCTGTCTCTTGCACATAATGCATACATCTGAACTAAGGGCAGTGCCGGGTCTTCAATGTTGTAGATTATTGTTAGTATTAACTATTAACCCTCCAAAGTCCAGCAATAAGCAGTCACCTTTTGTGAGCTTTAGTGTTCCAGATGTCATTTATAATCTAAGCTAAAGGAGAAGCTGTTGGCGTTGTAAGATTCTCCCTCCATCCCAATAGAATAATTTTTAGATTTGTATTTAAAAATACTTTTTGCTTATAATTTTTTCAAATATATTTTTTGAGTTATTAATGGTAAAAAAAGGACCTCAACTAGTGCCAAAAAGCAAATGGGGCTATATTATTAGGACGGAGGGAGTAAGACATAAAAAACTTACAACTGAATATACTTGGAGATTCAGCCTTCGAAATGGCACCTCAAAAGAACTTTATGCATGCATGAGCTTATCAGTAGTTTATGAATGTTTCTTTGACGATTTTGCTTTCTTCACTTGGCAGGAATGTTATTCCTCTCATACATGGTAGAAGATAAATCACCTGCCGGTCTCTCTTATGTTGAGTTTCTGGTCCATGTCCATCGGCAGATCCAAAGCAAGGCCACTTGAACCCAATGTAATCTTCTTTACTCACATATAAAGATGTAGCTAGTCATGTTGAATATTATATAATTGACCATACATACGCATCATGCCAGCAATCTGGAAGTTGCCTATACCTCTTCTGAGAGAAGAGAACTGAAAAGTTTTGAGACAGAGAGTGACCTTTTCATTGTCTATAAATTATAATCACATTTTGAGGTCGGGCTTTTTTTTCTTTTGGCCATGATAATGAGATCAGACAGTTAGTTTCAATTTCCATTTCCAATTGCCGCTATGCTTTTGCTAATCCTTTCACTGTCATGGTTCATTATGTATAGTTTTGCTTTTGATAAATGAGGTGAACTTTGCTTATGAATTTTGGGTGTTTGCATTTGAAATTTGCGCTTAGAACTGGAAAATACAAACTTATTATTATGAAAGGCTTCCTGCCTGTTGAGTTGGATATCGAAGCATCCAGAATATCTACGGTACTATATTTATAAGATTGTGTTCTGAAAGTGTTCGTTGATTCAGAGGAAAAGAGAGGTGAAGAATTCTTTGATCAGATTATTGCTATACGCCTTTCATGGTTAATTAGGCGGTAAGACTCCGAAAGTGTGTTGTAATAAATGTCACTGAGCTCTATTGGCTGTTCAAACTTCTAAGAAGCGAGTTGCCTCGGAAAACACTCATCTTCAGAAAACTTCCGTCTGCACCTGTGACATCGTTCACACGGCGTTACCCTTATAAATTACTTTCTAAAAGAAATTTTATTCCTATTTTTATCGCTGTGGAGTATATTGCTCCCTGTTTTGAAGGACTTGTTTCAGGGTCGCACTGAGGTGGTGTTGTAAGTAGCGCCAGAAAATCACTTATTTCTTCTCAAGTACTACTGTACTAGGAGTATGATATCGCTTAATGTTGCTACTGTGTTGTGTTAAACATTCTCTATTGTGTGAACGGGACAATCCTAGCTATGCAAGTCATATATTAGCGTCTAACTATTTCTAGAATCAACCTAGTTGTGAGCCTTCCTAGTGTTGCACTATTAGCCTCAACTTGTTTCTTGCGAAAGCTGCACATTGAGCCTTCCTCTTGTTACAGCCAAGCATCGACTTGGTATTATCTTTGACAGTGTAGGGTGGTTTTCTTCGTGGGGTAGATTGAAAGGGTTGTGTCAGGCTCTTAATTAATTTAGATGTTCCTTCGTAGTGCAATATTACCTCATTATAAAGTTTAGATAATTAGAAGTTTTTAGACTATTGATTGCTTATGTTTTCGCTTTCATGTTATCAAGAACCACATCCTGTTCGCGTTATATTGCATGTAAATTTAGGTGGTTCTTATACAGAGTACATACTAAAATGTTAGAAATGATAGACTAACATGTGACTAGAAAAAGATTTAGAAGGCGATCTTATCACCAAATAAACATTTGCTTTTGAGTATTTTGATTGTCTTTCACCAACATATGAGCATCACAGCATGTCCTACTCACTACAGTCTTGCATAGGAACAATGATAGAACACAAGAAATTAATTAGGAGTATAATATAAACAAAATGACAAAAAGTTTGCAAGACAGGCCCCAATAATCTACAGATAAAATGGAAGCAAATGCAGACCATTAATCAGATGGCACCAAATCAAACTCATTCATCAGAGGGAAGAATCATTGTAATTGACAAACTTAAATCCCATTTAGTGTTGGAAATCAACAACGAAGGGTGTTGTAGTGACTGAAGTACTGTACTGAGGGCCTGCGCTTAGTTTGTACTGTTGCTTTTGCCCTCTAAGGCTTTACAATATTATAGTCAAGCCATTATTTGGGCTGATGTAAACCGTCAATTAAATCCCATGGGTCCTGTTTGTGATCGTAAAACAACTAGAACAGCTGTAGATAGTGCTTGGACCCCATAAATCACCTAACCGTGAAAAGAGTCAGCCACTACATTCGCACAGTGGTACTTTATGATGATTGCTGCATCTAAACTCGACCCTGGCTCTGTTCGACATTTCTCCAACTTTTTTTTCATAGGAGTATGAGAGTATCAAATAGAAGTTTTAAAGAGTACATGGAAATACAAGTTTTAAGTAGTGGTATTTCCTTTTTGTGTACGTCAACATTGAGCTTGAAAGTGATAATATTTTTCTTTTTAGCTTCAAAAAAAGTCAGGGAAAAGATAGAATATCACATGATGAGATCAGATATGGGCCGTTGGATAGGATTTTCAGATGGTATGGCAGTATCTTGGACGTTGAGGAGCAATAATGGAGCTTGGTGTACGGGTAAGATTAACCAAAGTCCACGTGAAATAGTGGGATAGTAGCTAAAAGGGCCATGTCCTGGAGAGGCATGTATGAAAGGCCAAGTCCATCACTTTCTGGCATCTTTCCATCTATGATCGTTGCACCAATGCCAATTATGCTGACCGCAGGGGAATTTGACATTGACTTGAGTATATGAGGAGCTAATGATGCACTAGATATTCTAGATTGGCTTCATTGCCTCCGGTTCTACTAGAGTCTAAACTAAGTATGAGACCACTAGAAGTCCTAATCAAAAATAAATGTTAGTTGTTAAATGCTTGTGAAGGACAAGTTGGTGATGCAAATAGCTATGTCTAAATTGATCAAGTAGCTCACCTTACTCATGCAAGGCACTTCTAGTACTATACCGAGTTAATCTTAATTTATTATATCCTTGCTTCATTTTTCATAATGTGTGTCAAGTTCATGAGAATACAAATTAATGTATAAATATCATACTCTCATAAAATGAAGTATAAAAAGAAAAGAACTAACTCAAGTGGTTGGAGCTATCTTACCCCAATCATGAGGTTGGGGGTTCGATTGTTATTCGCGATTTAATGCGCGCTCATTTCAGACAAAAAAAATAGAAAACAAAATGAAGTATAAAAGCAAACTTATAAAGTTTGATTTCTCTTTGTATGAATAAAGATAATACCGTCTTAAGATCAAATTTCTATCATGAATATGGCCGTATGGGTAGCAATATAGCTCCTGGCCATTGCACCAAAAAAAAAAAAAAAGTGTAGCTCCTGGCCATTGCACATACAATAAATCTACAGTACATGAAGTTGTTGGTTTACTAGTCTACCACTACGGCACGACCACATGCAGTCATGTAGAGTGAAACAATCCAAAAACACCACTCTCTATCCCCCTTTCCCGAACATTTCCTCTAGGATGGACGGTCCATCTAATCTCAAACCGTGTATTACTACTGTCTACCTTCACCGTTCTTTAACAAACAAACTGTCTAGAACCACTGCAACTAGTCAACTACACAACAAAGTCTTATTAACAACTGTGAGTACCAAAAAAAAAGTCTTATTACAATTGTACTCTTACTACTAGTCTACCACTGCCACAAAACTAAAACACGTGCATAATTTTGGCCTTGTTTTTTAAAACTTATTTTAATAATTAATAAGTTTAATTCAATTCTAATAAAAGAACATTTCATATGTAATAGGTTTAATTTAGTTTAGCTTTAGTAAGTGCAATTCGATTCTATTTAGATTAATAAGTTTAGTCCATTTCAATCCTAATAATTTCACTTCATTTTAAGTTTAGTTTAGTTAAATTCACTTCAATCCTAATAATTTCACTTCATTTTATGTTTAGTTTAGTTTAGTTCAGTTCAATCATTCAGTTCTACGGAGTAATAAGTATAGTTTAGTTTCTAATGAGTTCAGTTTAGTTTAGCTAAATCAGTTCAGTTAAGTTCACTTTTCTTACACATCTTACAGCATGCCATCTGCACCCTTCATTCCCGCCAAAATAAACGGCCAAGATCTCACCTCCACCTCTATATATATACACACCTTTCTACCTTTCCATTATAAGACTACCCAAAAAAATCAGTCAAAAAATCTCCATTGTACTACCTCACTAAGCCCTTGTTTGGACCTCAACAAAAATGCTACTAAGGAGTTCATCAACACCCATACTCCATTCGTGGACACCAAACACCACCACCACGTCATCACCATCCCCATCATCCCCTGACCCAATCAAAACAGTCCACGTCACCACTACCACGTCATCATTGCCCAAAATGATCCGCGCGGCGTCGGACTCCGACCTGCGCCGATTGAGCTCCGTCCCACCGAAACGAGTACCCTTTGGGCCGAATAATAATGGGTCGAGCTCGCTTTCGAGTTCGCCTTCGGGGTTGGGATCGGGTTCGAGGTTGTTGTCGAGTAGCGGGTTGGGGTTGAGGGAGAGAGTGGTGGTGGAGGAGGAGGAGTTTGAGGAGGAGAGAGAGACGGGGAGGTGCGGTGGTGGTGGTGGTGGTGGAAGGTGCGGTGGTGGGAGTGGTGGTTGGGGTGGTGGGAGTGGGAGTGAGAGTGAGAGTGTGGACTTGTATTATAGGAAGATGGTTGAGGCTAATCCTGGGAATTCACTTGTGTTGGGGAACTATGCTAGGTTCTTGAAAGAGGTACTTGCTTACTAATTTTGTGTTATTTTTGTAAAGATCCCATCTTTTTGAGTTATATATGCTTTTGTTTTTCACTATCTGGTTTAGTCTGAATTCGAGCTAGTAGGATAACTAGGGCGGCAAAGCTCCCAGGTTTGAGAGATGAATATCTTGTTAAGCTAGAATAACCCCTTACCCGTTGATTTAAGTGTTTTTCCATTTATTTATGTATGTATGTATATATGTATGTGTGATGTGTAATGTGTTGATTGGTGTTGTTTGTGTAATGGGGTTTAGATTGGATTGTTTGATATATGATGTGATACATTATAGTATTATTTTGGACTCATTTTGGAGGTTAATAACTTCATTTCAGTGTTAATGAGTTTAGTTCTAACAAAAGGTCAAATCAGTTCAATTCAATTCTAATAAGTTTAGTTCAATGTGTTTGAGTCTGGTATAAGACTGTTAAGAATAGATTAGATGTCGTAAAGTCGTCATATTTTGGCTCAAAGTGGTCATTTTTGTTAAAACGCTAGTAAAGATGATAACTGAGAAATGATTTTCGCACTCCACAAACTGATTTTTACACCCCTTTGTGAGTCACAGTTCCCAATGCTCCTCTCACAAAGGGGAGTGTAAAAATCAGCTCCCTGTAGTAGGAGTACTACGTTTTGCTGATTTGGTGGGTTTGAGTTCCTTTGAATTTGACAAAGATTGGATCTTTATTGTGTGGAAGTTGTGATTTATGAATTAGACCTTATTTTCTTCAGTATTGGATACAAGTAAATAGCCTACTTAAGTGGGCAAGTATTGAGCTTGTTGTGCTTTGTGATCTGATCTTTGAATTGCTGGTAATTGAATCAGGTAAGAGGGGATTATGCAAAGGCAGAAGAATATTGTGGGAGAGCTATACTGGCAAATCCCAGTGATGCAAACGTATTATCACTCTATGCTGATTTAATTTGGCAAAACCAGAAAGATTCTTCAAGGGCTGAGACTTACTTTGATCAGGCAGTCAAAGCAGCCCCTGATGATTGGTAAGTGTCCAGCCTTTTTCTGCTTGTAAACTTTGTATTAAGGGGACTATTTGAGCTAAATTACATTCACTTGATTGTGCAGTTATGTGCTAGCTTCATATGCGCACTTCCTTTGGGATGCCGAAGATGAGGAGGAAGAGGATTATGCCAAAGAGTCGAGCAGTCCAATGCCATCAAGGTTCTTCCAAGGGGTTCCTCCTACTCCGCCTCCTTTAACTGCTGCTGCTTAAGCTAGACCACAACCTGTTCCCCTTTTTTGTATGATTAGTGTTAGTGCAGCTGTTCTGCCTTGTTGTTCCTGTTGTATAACCCTTCTTACTGACTTAGAAATAACTGTTGCTGTTGACCATTAACCCGTAGTTATTGGCTAATTTGGTAGCTGCTAACTAAACTAATGTAAGAGCTGGGCTATGTATGATACTATGACCATAAATAAAAGCTTCTCATTTCTGCTTCAATGTGTCTCTTGGTTTCTGCCTTCTGTATGGTAGCCTCTTGTGGTTTTTATATTGTCCTACAGCATTCTTTTGATGATGTCCATTGGATCCTGAAGTCACAGTGTTATTATATAAGCGTCAGCTCATTTGTATATCTCAATATTAGATGTGCTCGTGCTTTCTGTTCCAGTTGTTGAATGAGGGTGGTTGAATATGTCCATATTTGCACCTGTCAAAATGCCATAGGACCATATAAACTGTAATCTGATCAATGCACTTCCTTTCTCTAGCAAGAAGTGCAGCTGACTAGCTGAGTAGCTGACTATGGGAGCCATCTTTTATTTCATCAGCATGCGAGCTGGAAGCATGCAACTTCAGCCTCTTTCCTCCAGCATGATCGTAATTGTTAGATGAAATCCAAAACAATTGGTATCACTAGCTTGCAGTTGCACTATGAAAAGCAGTTAAGGGTTCCTAAAGCATGAGTCCTCTGTGGAACTGATGTCACACGAGATATTTCATCTGAGTTCTCAGCTATGAACCCAAATGGTTGACAGATAAACGACTTGGCCTCCCTAACATGAGCTAACCTATTTAACTAGATGGGTTGGTAAGCTCCACCCAAACCAAACCATATAAAACTCGGGTAACCTTGTCTTTTAATCCATTGTTCTTTTGTAATTTTTTGACATAATCTATCATGATTAAATTGACTAAATTGTTAGACAAAATCATATCATAATATAACATAACTCCAAATGTTCAACAACACATCAATATTTGATCATTAAGGCTTAAGTCTAATATTTGATAGCTTTTTCATGATTAAGTTGATATGCTCAATTAAATGAGTTCTCGTGTCAGGCTCATGTTATAAGTTACCGACCCAAACTCGACCTAATAATTTCTTATTGTATCAACCCAATTAATCAACTAAGTCAAAAATATCAACCCAAACATGCCAATCTCGTATCAACAAGAGCCATACGTGGAGTTGGAGCATGCATCCACTAATTAAGGTGTCTCGAGAACGTGATATCGATGGAGCAAGATGTTGTGGGAGTTGTTGGCCTCGTTTGGTCAAAATAGTTTTGTTTTGGTTGTTCTTTGTTCTTGCTTTGAGGGTTTTCCCAACGTAATTTTTACGAAAAAATGCCAAATGGGATCCAGTGACGACTCAAGACTTATGAAGACCTAGAACCAAATTATAAATAAGGCTTTTTATCTTATTATTAGTGTTTTTAACTTTTTTCTTATATATAAATGAGACCTTTTTGATAACTAGGTATATTCAAAACAAATTGGGGGCCTCAAGCGGCCATTGTCTTTCTGGTTGAGCCAGCCGTGCTCGAATCTATATCGACCTAATTAATCACATGTTTCAAATATATCAACCTAAACACGTCAATTTCGTATCAAATTCTTATCGTATTATCATATTGTGTCGAGTTTTGCCAGCTCTAATATAAGGTTTAACAAGAAAAAGAATTTTATGAAGTAAACCATTATAAGTAGTTATATAGTTCACATATTCAACAACACAATAATATTTCCTAGGCTTTACGTTATTACCTTGATGTTCAACAAAACAGGTTTTCATGTCGGTTTTTCTGCTATAAATTATCGACCCAATCCGACCAAATAATTCCGCATCAGATTTATGTTAGCCCAATTAACTATATGGATCAAATATAACAACCCAAACACGTCAATTTCATATCAGGTTTATGTCGTGTTATCCTCCCGTGTCTTGTCGAGTTTTACCAGCTCTAATTATGATATGAGGGTTTAACAGGAAAAAGAACTTTATGGAGTAAAACCGTTATAAGTAGTTAATATAGTTATAACCAACCATCAACCAATTTTATCTTCCCACCAAAAATGTCACTCCTCTTATCTCCCCACCACCTTCTCCTCACCACCACAACCACCTTCCACCACCACAACCACCGCCTCCA
The DNA here is from genome assembly GCA_901111285.1 of Corrigiola litoralis. Classification (NCBI taxonomy): domain Eukaryota; kingdom Viridiplantae; phylum Streptophyta; class Magnoliopsida; order Caryophyllales; family Caryophyllaceae; genus Corrigiola; species Corrigiola litoralis. Next base: position 6,811 of record CAAKMY010050896.1, on the reverse strand, counting down.
CCACCTCCATTTCCACCACCACAAACCCCGCCTTTTCGCCGTCACAAACGCCGCCTCAAACGGGCCAGAAACGGCCCCACGGTCCGCCATCCAGCGCATTGCGGAGAAACTCCGGTCCCTCGGCTTCTCCGAAGAAAACCCAACTCAGAAAAATACCCAATTGATCAAAAATGATGACAATTCAAGCATTGGTGAGATTTTCATCCCCAATTCCCGCCAAATTTTGGTCCATAGAGTGGGGTCCACGCTGGACCCCAGCTGGTCTACGCCGCAGAACCCGGTTCCGGACCCCGGGACCGGGTCCGTGATCGTTAGGATGAATGAGCTGAGAGGGGTGGTGAGGAAGGAGAGGAGGGAGTTGAGTGAGAGGGAGAGGGAGAGGGGGGAGAGGGGGGAGAGGGAGAAAGTTCCGAGCTTGGCAGAGTTGTCGTTGTCGCATTCGGAGTTGCGGAGGTTGACGACGATAGGGATTAGGATGAAGCAGAAGATGAAGCTTGGGAAGGCTGGGGTGACTGAGGGGGTTGTGAATGGGATACATGAGAGGTGGAGGAGTGTTGAGGTTGTTAAGATTGTTTGTGAGGATATTTGTAGGCTTAATATGAAGAGGACCCATGATTTGTTGGAGGTATAATTTTAAGTCGTGTATGAGATCGTCTAATTTTAAGTTTTGGATTATAGTTGTCGCATTGTTTACGTGTTGATAAAAAGTGACCAGTTAGTATCAAAGGCTACTTTTAAGTTAAAAATAGACTGTCCTTTTGTATGATTTGTGATTAATGATGTAGATTGATAGTGATATGAAGTTACTATGTTGAAATGTTTGTGATCAATCTTTGTGCATTTCGATGGCATTCTTTAGGCAAGGATATATAAAGTAATGAAGTTCTTTTATTGTGTTGGAGGTAAGAATATGGTCAGAAAGTCTTGTATGAGACCGTCTAATTTTAAGTCTTGGAGTAAATTGGTCACATTGTTGATAAAAAGTGACCAACTTAACTCGTTTAGTGATTAGGACTACTTTTGAGTTTAAAAAAGACTGTCTTTTTGTATAGTTTGTGATTGAGGATATAGATAGATAGTGATATTAAGTTGTTACTTTGTTGAAATATTTGTGCATTTTAGTGGCATTCTTTAGGCAAGTATATATGAAGTATTGAACTTTTGTTTTTGTTATAATATATGATAAAAGTTTGTACATTTTAGTTACATTCATTGCGTAATTTGAATTATTTGAGTTTTCCGTGGAGTATTGCTTTGGTGGAGAAATGAGAGAGTTATGTGTTGTGGAATTGGTGGTTTGTTTGTAGTAGAATGTGGTTACATTGTTGATATATTTGTGATTAATCTTTGTGCATTTTAGTGGTTAGCCAAGCATATACTAATGAAATAATGATCTTTTTATTAAGTTTTGATTTTTCTGTGGAATATTGCTTTACCGGAGAAATGACAATGTTGTGATATGTGGAATTAGTGGTTAGTTTGTAGTAAGAAAGTTGTTACTTTGTCGAAAATGTGGTGATTAAAATTGTTCTGTTTCAAAGCATTTGTTGTGTGTTCGAATAAATTTTGGTGTTTTTACTATGCTGTTTCTATGGAGCATTCCTAATGTGCTCTGATCTACATGTTTATCTGTTAGGAGTTAGGCCTTGCCAGCATAAATTTCCACTTGCACTGACAATCCTTGAATGTGGCACTGATATTCCAGTGTCCTGAAACATTATTAGCCAAAAGTGTAACAGTGTGATGGTTTTTTTAGATGTAAGCAGTAGAAAAGTACTTTCATAATAGATATTACTCTGATGAATTTGCTATGGCTGAACTCAAAAATTGTACCATGCTCCCGGGAGCATGTGCTTCCACTCTAATGTCTTGTACCTTTTGTCATTGTTCTTGTACCTTTTCAGATTAGGTACGAGAAAAACACTAGAAGGTACAAGAAATTTGGGGTGGGAGCACATGTTCCCAGGAGCACCTAATAATTTGCCACCTGCACTTGTGTGGTCGTTGGATTTCCAGTGTGTTCTTTGCCTTATTAAGACACATGGGATGGAGGGGTACATTAATGATTTTTTTGCTTTGGATAGATTGTCCAGTGCATTTCTAAGTCAAATATGTTTGTATTTTCATGTCTCAGAGGAAAACTGGAGGTATGGTTGTTTGGAGGGCTGGAAGCAAAATTATTTTGTACAGAGGGGTCAATTACAAGTATCCTTATTTTTCAGTGGATGAAGTCTCTGCGCACAGCAGTTCTCAGGATGCAACTAACACTGATGGGGTGCAGGGCAGAGGGCAAAACGAGTTGTCTGAGACTCATGTTGTGGAATCTGCTGGACAAAGTTCAATGAGAGTACTTGGTCAGTCTTTAGTACCAGGTGTTGGCTCTCCAAGTAGGGTCCGATTTGAGCTGCCTGGTGAAAGGCAGCTTCTGGAGGAAGCTGACCAGCTCTTAGATGGATTAGGTCCACGGTTTACTGGTTGGTGGGGATGTGATCCATTACCTGTCGACGCAGACCTCCTACCAGCTATTGTCCACGGTTACAGGAGACCCTTTCGCCTGCTGCCGTATGGAGTGAATCCTAAATTAACTAATGATGAGATGACGATACTAAAGAGGCTCGGTCGGCCATTGCCATGTCATTTTGCTTTGGGTGAGAAAAGTTATTTTCTCCTTTATTCCCTGCTTTTCTTTTGTTATGCTCTCTCTCTCTCTCTCTACTTCTTTTGTTATGTCTTCTTTTAGATTGTTTTTGTACAAAACAGATGTTCAAAAAGGCTTGAATAGGTACCCTGCAAGTTGAAATCCTTATATGTAGCTAAAGACTTTCTGAAAGTTGGTGCTTTTGCTAGGGAGAAACAGGAACCATCAGGGACTAGCTTCTGCCATTCTTAAGCTGTGGGAGAAATGTGAGATCGCTAAGATTGCTGTGAAAAGAGGATTCCAGAATACTAACAGCGAGCTGATGGCTGAAGAGTTAAAGGTGAGTGATGGTGTTTTAACATGTTACAATGTAGAGGAAAATTGTGAAAGGAAGACTTTAAACACTGTCTTTGGGGCTTTAATATTTGAATTCACAAGAATATCTCAGTGAAGGCTTTTTAGAACATCATAATGGTCAGTCATGGCTCAGATAGTAATTTTACCCTCTGTCATGAAACAGAGGTTTTTTTGATGATACTACTTATTTAGAGACACGTAGAAAGAGTATCTGAGGGGGTGTGAAAACCCATTCTAAAATCTATTTTTTAAAAAAAAACTTTCTTCTTTTTACCCAAACAAAGCGTTCAGTGGCAGAGATTCGAAGAGCCTCCAGCTGAGTAAAAACTCTACTCAAGCATTCTGTATAAGATGATGTGTGATAGCATAATCTTCTAATTTAACCTGTACTTCTACTAATATACTTAAAAATGTTTACTAGTTTTACTTTGTAACTTCTCTATCTTAAAAGGGAGGGGTTAAGATTCGCCGATCTTGTTGATGGTGCACTTCTTGCAGATTGCAGACGTCATTTTACCCCTCCGCAGTAGCAACAGTTACTGATTGTAGATTCACACTCGATATATTAGGTTAAATTAATGTTCAGAAAGTTTCTTTCTTTGTCAAAAGTTTGGCTTTTTTTAGTCCGTGGACTCTAATTGTTAACTTGACTGTCCTCAGCGTGGATATTACTCATAATCTGCTTTCTTGTCTGAATAATTAACTTTGCAGTGGCTTACTGGTGGTATCCTGTTGTCGCGGGATAAGGATTACATTGTTTTCTACCGAGGAAAAGATTTCCTACCAGCAGCAGTTTCTTCAGTAATCCAAGACAGGCGGAGAATTAGAATACAAGAAGACAAACAGTTGGGAAATGTTTCTCCTGCCACAACTGCAGAGAACTCTGAAGACAACATTGAAGATCGAGCTTTTGCCAGTGCACGTGGGACTAGTATGGACCAGAGAGTAAATACTGACTCTCAGGATTCAAAAATAAGATCCATTGAAACGGCTATTACGAGAACTGACAAGAAGCTGTCCGTGGTAGGTACATGAGAAGATGAAAATTAACTTAAGAGCTTGTCTTTTTTATAAGTGTACTTTATGGGCTTAATTTTGACAGGCTTTGGAAGAGAAAGCGAGGGCAGAGAAGCTTCTTTCTGAGCTGGAGCAGGCTGAGGTTTCCCAGCAAGAGGTAGATAAAGAGGGTATCACCGAAGAAGAGAGATACATGCTTAGGAGGGTTGGCTTGAAAATGAAGCCTTTTTTGTTGTTAGGTGAGTAATGACACATTGACACATACACTTAAATTATGGGTCATACCATCCTAGAATAACTTTTTTGAACACTGGGTCCCCAACAACATGTTGATGGCTATTTCATTAGATTTGGCTCGTAAAAGCTCTTAAATTTGTCTTTCATTTGCAGGCAGACGCGGTGTTTTTGATGGGACAGTTGAGAACATGCATCTACACTGGAAGTATAGAGAACTTGTAAAGATAATATGTGGTGGAAGGAACATTGATGAAATACGCAAAGCAGCACGAACACTTGAGGCAGAAAGTGGTGGAATATTAGTGGCTGTCGAGAGGGTCACGAAAGGTCATGCTATTATTGTTTATCGCGGAAAGAACTACCGCCGGCCTGCCTCTTTGAGACCCCAGACACTTCTCAACAAGAAAGAAGCATTGAAACGTTCAGTAGAGGCCCAGCGTCGCAAGGTAAAGTGGACTTCTGTCATGTTTATGCTAAAAACATGTTGATATTTCCTTAGTTTATGGCGCATCTTATTGATATTTATGCACTATGGATGCAGTCCTTGAAACTCAATGTGTTGAAGCTTACCAAAAATATAGAGGAATTGCAACAAAAGTTGGTGAGTGTCTCATATTCTCATCCGCTTTTTTATACTAGCTTTGGAGATAAGATTTTAAAATCACTGTGTTTAATAGGTGGAAGATAAGGAGGCTTTGGATTCAAGCACAGATGAAAAGCTGAAACATCAGTTGGTGAGTAGACTTATTTGAATGTACGGGTGATGTTTTCTGAGGTTATGTAATAGTGAGTCTCATGCTATTTGGATGCTGAGACACAATAAGGTGTATATTCAATAACCGCATAGGTGAGATGCTGTCAAGATGTCCTAGGTTCAAGTCTTCTACTCCTTCCATCTCCTTGAGGCTTAAACATACCTCGGTAGTAAAGGCAGCTTATCATATAATACATGAATTATTGATATCATTTGCTATAGGTGAACACCATGCAAACATTCAGCAAACCTTGTTCATTGGCCAAACTTTATATTTGCACCGCTAATGAGTTTAAATCAATACCTGGGTGGGATGTAGTATATCTGCTTATTTTATATGGTGCCCAGTAATATCTTGCTGGCGCTGGTGGCTGTGCGCTTGGCTGACTATGCTAAGAATCATCCAAGGATATCGTTTTCTTCACTTCTACTGTATCAATCATTTCCCTCTTTAAACCTCTTCTTCTTTGGAGAACAAATGAGCAAGTTCTACCAACTGGGAGTGACTGATGTACAAGCTACAATCTAGCATTGGGATGGTCCATCTCCTGATTTACACTTCTTGTTTTCTTTCTTGCTAGTCCTTGAATCATCTTTTATTTCTGGAACTTTTCCTAGTTACACCAAATGGTTAGTTTTGATTAGATTCTCATGTAAGATAAGTGTGCATTCTTACCCAGTTCTTGTGTGGCTTTGAATTTCTATGCCTGCGTAAAGTGTCTTGGGAAGATCAATGGTTCGTTCTGTGTGAGGTTGTTTCTGATTTACCAATAAACTTTTGTAATCAATCTGAGGTAGTCTTAAGCTTGAAATAGTGGGTTTGTTTCTGTTACTTTAATTGATCAGTTGATATTTTATGCTCTAACTGAAGGGAGTGGAGGAGCCAGGGCTAAATTCAACTACTTCAGATCATATTAAAGATTCTCAAGAAGGCAATGTTTCTCCTATCCAAGAGGAGAATTTTGTTGATACCTCCTTGTCTCTGGAAACCAGTGAAGCCGTAAATAAGTTCTCAAACAGATCAGTTTGTCCAGAAACCACATCAAATGCTGTCCAGATGGAACAGATGAGCATAATCGCTGATTCCTCTGTTAGTGATGATGATCCTGAGGTACATAAGCTTTATCAAGCTTTGGTATGTCTTCAATAGATATCTTACTATGATGTATGACAATTATTCTCTTTGCTCTTACTTTTAATATCTGCCAAACTGCAGGCAAGTGGCTCTAAAATCATCCATTCTGCCGCCAATGGTTCTAGCAATGCTTCACTGAATGAATCATTGTTTCACTCGACCAATAATGTGTCAGAACCAATTGTTACCTCAGTTTTAGAAGACCAATTGGAGCATCACATTTTTGAAAATGATATGGCTAAGCCAGCTCAAGAATCAGAAAACAAAGAATTTGTCCCGTTATCATTTGATAAAGCCACAGAGAGCAATTCCCATGAAGTGAAAGCTAGAGCTAGACCACTTTCAAATAAAGAAAGGCTTCTACTAAGAAAGCAAGCCTTGAAGATGAAGAGACGTCCTGTATTAGCTGTTGGTAAGATGAGCTTTGCCATAAATTAATTTTTTGTTTTTCATTTCCTGCACTGACAGTCAATTTTTAAAAGAACACTGTGATAGCCAAACACAGGGTAGAAAATATGTCATAGTTCTATATAACCATGTGACGGGGTAAAAAACAACTATATTAGCTGTCATGTGGAACATTTCCGCTTAATATATGAATTATTGATGGTTGCTTCTTGCTTGAATTCTTTATGGCTTCTCTTTTCTTTGTTTTTTTTTTGGGGCGGGGGGG
>CAAKMY010050894.1:0-10152 GCA_901111285.1 Corrigiola litoralis | reverse complement strand
TATGCTTCTTATTCTTTGAGGGTGTTTGGGTGTTATATTGTGAGGGAGTGTTAAACACATCAAACACATTTATCTCCTCTTGTAATCCTTCATTATATAGTGGATTTTGCTCTGACGTCGTTCGTGGTTTTATCTTCTCATTAGAGGGTTTTTCACGTAAATACTTTGTGTCACTTATTTTCTCATTTCTTTATTATCGAATTACTACCCGGTTAAATATTTCTTTATTACCACGCTTAATTCCGCAACAAGTTACACTACAACAGAACAGGGCTTTCGCGGCATTTAAAATGCACTTGAGCGGCATTTATACGCTAAAGGCTATCGCGGCATCTGAGTAAATACCGCTAGATCCAATATCGCTAGAAGTAGAAATATTGTGCTGGTAAAGGACCAAATAAACGCCACTAGAGGCCATTTCCATTTTTTGAATTACTACAGCTTCCTGGGCTTTTCTTTTTTTTTTTTTTGTGGTTGGGTACTGTACCATTTTTCTTTTATTTTATCCTTTTTGTTTATTCTTTTATGTTTTGCCACTATTTTGCTCTACTTGTAAGATTACATCTACCTGTTTGATCAAAGAGTAAAAGTAGAAATATTGTTGAATTTTGACACCACAAATAAATCTAATTTCCATTAGAAAAAAAAGTATTAACATAGCTTAAATATCAATAATGCTACTCATTGGCAACTGTATCACCATTGTGGAGTATGCTACACCTCCAATACAACATTTTTTATAAATTTAAAGAGGGGAAAAATACATCCTTCATAGCAACGAAAATAGAGTTGTATGTAACTCAACTAAAGCCGAAGATGTCGGTAAGCAACTTCTCCGACTACAAAAATGGGCATATAATGTTGAACTGTCAAACCTGAAAGGAAAAAATTTAAAATTAGAATTGATAAGAAAATTATTTCATAACAAATAAGTTGAAAATAAATTCATGTGTCGAAAATGAGAAACTATATCTAACTACTTATTATTGCAAAAAATATGAACGAAACTGATCAAGAATAGAACAATGAAATAAGTTCCATGTAAAAAAGCATTCAAGCATATATTTTCTGGAGTTCAACCAATGTCGTCAAAGTCTTGATCATCCCAAACTTGCACATAGTGCTCATGTGTAAAATGACTTGAAAGACTAGCTTAACATGTTTAAAACTCGTAATTACGCTAAGAGAATACTTTTATGTTCCGAAGTCAGAAAAAAGTCACGGCATAGCTAACAAGTCCATATTACAACCACTCTTTGTCACAATAAAGCATATTATTTTTGCAGTGATCTTTTACTTTTAGACTATTGTCATTAGATTCTATCATAGAATATTAATTTCACTAAAGGCAACACTTGTAAACTACTCCACAAAATAGCATGATATGAAGCAGTTGCCATCACCAAATACTCGGAAAACTTGATATTTGGTGAATATCTTAACCTGTCTTTGTACAAATCCAAACTCCAAAGACATGAGCAACACTAACTTAAGACAAAGAAACACATCAGACAAGTTTCGGCATAACATAATACAACCCTTGCAACCAAGTTCATGGCAAGTACCTTTAGGATATAATTCCTAACTTACGCATTCCATAATTCCCTAATATATTAAGACTTACAACATCTCATATGGAAGTAAGCAGCAGCTATGAAAAGAAAGAATTGTGTCTTTACTGTTTTCAAAATCTCTGGTGTCTCAACCGTTGCATGTTGAGTAGGGGCTGGAGCAGGGGCTTCCCCTGTAGCCATGGCAGTGACGTTGCTCGCGACTGTTCGACCTAAGTTGGCGTAATAGAATCAATGTTTCCGATTAATATATAAAGAACTACTGCATGTAAACCAAAACGACAAAACCAACAATCTATATGCACGAGGTTCCCAAGTATATAATCTAGAGAGTATTATATCATAGATGTGTATGCACTTATATTGAAGATGTTGTCATAGACTAAGGTGAAATTATCTTAAATGCTACAACCAGTGACATAGTCACTAAAATTACTATAAATCGTATGATCATATCTGTTATAAATGCAAAATAGTAGAAAACTTGATACATGTTTATGCACGATAGAAAACTTTGCTGTTTTAATAAGACTAGTATGCATTGATAAAGTTGACATACAGTAGGAAGTAGTCCTTCAGACCTGGCTTTGGGATTGGACATGGGGCGGGCTAGCGGAGGCAGAGTAGGGAAAGTAAAGCGTTGTGGATCGAGTATATGAATTTTACTAGGCAAGTACCTTTAGGACATAAATCCGAAGTTCATAGTTCCATATTTCCACAATTCCACTTAATGAAAATTATTATATGCTGAATTCCCCTCCTTGGTGAAATATATATGAATTTTACAGTCACGGATTACGTATATATAGTGAAAAGCTTGGGTCTAATACTAGTATCTAGGTGTACAGATTGAAAAGTTTAATGAGACTCGAGAGTAGTTATAGTGAACGATGAGTGAACCCTATTGTGCTCTGTTATGACTAGTACAAAGAAATGGCTCTATAACTAAGAAGACAGACAAACAACTTATCTCTTCTGGATGTGTATCAACACCAATTCTTATGTATATGTATACGTAAATACTTTGTGTCACTTATTTTCTCATTTCTTTATTATCGAATTACTACCCGGTTAAATATTTTTTTATTACCACGCTTAATTCCGCAACAAGTTAGTAGAAGAAACCATTGTCGCTATCTGTTTGAAGGGTTCATATTCAACATTGTATTAAACAATGATGATTTAGTCAACCTTAAAAGATTAAGGTAGCTGTTTACAATTGAATTCAAAACTCAGTTGAAAATTATTGATAGCAAAATGATAGAAACATGAACATGATTGAAGCATACCTTTTTATTTTATTAATTGGGTGGAAGATTATGATGTTAGACTTCATTTAGAACATGATTGTTCTCCGAAACCTTAACCTCCATTTCTAACTTATATCACTATATGTGTCATCTTTGCATATGAGATTAGCGGGTAACTCAAAATGTATCTCGTAATAAGTATATGATAAATATTAACTTGCCGATACAGGATCCCTAAATGCCTTTACAATCTTTACCTATACATACAAATAAGAATAATCTCAATGATGTCATGTCGAACAAAAATAATCTCACCTATACATATACATAAGAATTATCCCAACCATCAACATCGCCAACAATTATGGTCCCGATTTAACATTTCTGCTTTATCACCAAACCTATGGACGGTTTTATGTTATCCCCAGAGCAATTCTCTCCACTTTTTGTTGGAAGATATCAATTCATCCATTCTGCAGAAAGATCAAGACTCGAGTATGTCATGTATATCATGTAAACTTGTGTCATGCATGCATCTCAATGTTCTTTAGAAGTGAAAGACCATTAGAAGCCATGATATCAGTTGTTTCAAGTTACTTGTAGAACGGAAATGATCCTAAAATGACAAAACCTAGACGCCAATGTCCTATGGCTTGAAGCTTGGATGATACATAGGCCTTGCGAGGGCTCCCATGATTGAACTTGATAACTCTTTATCCATCTTTTTATACCATGTTAGAGGATCAATTCAACCAAAAGCCGAAGTTGATGGTCGAAGCTCAATCATTAACTATATTATAATACTTATTAATGTTGCCATCATTGTTCATTACGACCACTTTCCCAGGGGATTTATGTTAGGATATACCACTGAGCATGTTGTGGTCACTTTTACATTTGTGAGGTCAATGATAGCCTGGCATATCATTGAGATCTTCTTAACTTATCATGTATTTTGAACTACTCACGTTATAGTTCCACCTTCTAGATACCAGTCAACACAAAGTTGAGATATCAGTTGCAATCACACAGCTGTAGATAATGCATGAGTGCATCAATAATCTACAAAAATAAATGTGTTTCTCTTGCTCGACATCCATACAGCCCTTGGTTTGATGTTTATGTTTAAAAAAAAAAATACTCCAAGAAACTCTACCTTTTACTTTGCAATCTTTGACTCTCATTCAACTAAAGTATATAGCAAACGAAAACACAAGATAGGCACGGTTAGATTTGGAACTGAAAATTATACTTTGTGATATACGGATTAATTGTTAACAATGGTCACAGTTGTGGCACACTTCCACCATTGGAAGTTCTTGTCAAGTGTTCGGAGGTTTCGAAAATAATTCTCTCTTAAGAAAAAACATGTTGAATTTGCCCCTAAGAACAAGTGAAATTAATGATCTCATCATGTTGAAACAAACACGTGGAGAAACAGGCCCGAAACGAAAATACTTCATCTAGACCTTATCTGACTGATTAAGGTCTTTCAAATTCTTCATTGTTATATCAAAACACTTTGAATTTGATAAAATTGCCAAGAGTATCTGGCAGCAGGAAACCATGGGAGTGAAGACAAGCATTTCCTCTAGCAAACTTGGGGTAGAAACATTACATATAAACAAGGAGGAAGAGACTGTATCACTAATCACCATCCACCACATCCACATGTTTCACTTCATTGTCATTGTAGACATGAAATACATCAACCACACAAGCATGTACAATTGAAAGCAATTGGAACTTTGTTTTTGGAGGGTTGAAAGAATGGTACTAGCTAAAAGCTGTGTAAGATTTTTTAAGCTGTTAGTAGCTCGGTTAGTTGCCAACTTTTATCTTCCAGACACAAGATTCTGAACACCATGCTCATAAAAGGCACTGACATCCCAACTGTCTGAAGTTGATGAAAGAGACGTCAAAGCGACCACAACAGATCTCATGGTGGGTCGATGCTCCGGGTTGTCTTGAGTACATGATCTGGCAAGCTCTGCCATCTGCAACATGAACAAGAAGATCAAACTAGCTTTAAAACAGAACATTTGGAAGTGAACTATCCTTGTTCATGTTTAGGCCAATCAACTTACCTTAAGAACGGAGTCGAGAGGATAATCCTCACCCAGTCTAGGATCTATAAGTTTGCATATGCCGGTTGGATCAGATTGGCTAAGAACATTCTCAAACTGTCATATTAAAACCAAGAAAACAAAGCCAAACATGCTACTCAGAATGCTGCATTAGACAGAGAGATTGATATGCTATAAAACTAAGAAGTGTCAGATGGTCTAAGGTAAAATATGACACTAGCTATTAGGTACATTCATAATGATGCTTGTTATTTTAAGCTAAAGAAATTTGGACATCTTTGTCAACTTTTCGTGGCATTGGGACATTTTACACTGTCTATGCTATTTATAGCATCTAGATTATCTATGATGTATGTTTTACCCTGAGCCTACTAAGTTAAAGCAAAAAAACAAAATGTTTACCACAGTAGCAAGGGCCTTAAAATGAGAAGAGGATCCGTCTTCCTTCACCACGGCCTCCTTTCCTGATATGAGTTCATAAAGAACAACGCCAAACGCATAAACATCTACCTTAGGAGAGACATCGCCAAATTGAGCATACCTGTATGCACCACAGCCAAGATAGTCAGGATCCTTCCACATGAAACTTTTTTGTCAGCAAGAAAAAGGCAGCAAACTGAGAGGTTTAGATGTCTTTAGACAAAGCCTCAGCTTCTCTTGATGACCATGAAACTGGAAAGTGAAAATAAAAGACTTAGCCAGTCACCTCCAAGGGTCTAAATTCTGTAGAAGTTCAGAAAGTAATTCCTCTAAATTCTAAAGAACTTGACCACTCAGTCAGTGACCTAGGGTCTCTAATATTTGAGCAACCTATATTATAAGGGACATCTTTAAGAAGCCTAAGCAGAAAGCCTCTTAGAATGCAATCATTTTTTTTTTAAAGCTGAGAAGAGATTTGTCCTCGTGAGACATGAGGTACTACTACTGGAATTTGGCTTTGTTCTCCCCACTTTATGACAAGGTGTCAATGGTTACAGAAAAGCTGAATAACTGGTAAAAATCAAACTGTATACTCGATGGACATGAATGACCTGAAGTATAGTCGGCAAACTTACTCAGGAGGCATGTATCCAAATGTGCCCTGAAGACCAGTCGGCAAAGACACATTTCCAACTTGTACCAGCTTTGTCAATCCAAAATCAGCAACCTGCAAAGGTAGCATATTTGAGTAAACTTGTGAATGGCCAACAACAAAGATGAAGTGACTACTAGATACCTTTGCGCGAAAGTCATTGTCTATCAAGATGTTAGCAGATTTAATATCACGATGAATGTAGACGGGTACTGTGTGCTCATGGATATATTCAAGACCTCTTGCTGAATCAAGAGCAATTTGTAGTCTAGCAGACCATGGCAAGGCAGCTTTTTCTGGAAAGGAATGGACACCATTAGAGCTATTTTCAAGATCGAGAAGGGAGAACAAGAAAGAAAATTAGAGAATAGAGAGAAACTTTTGTAGACGGTTAACTTCACCTGAACCGCGTAAATGTTGGCTCAAGGTACCATTTTCAATGTATTCATAAACCAGGAAAAGGGAATGCTCAATACAGTACCCGATCAAGCGGACCTGACATTGTAATTCCGGGGTAAGTAAATTAGTTTCTTACAGACAGCAGACTATCACAATAGGCCATCAGTTCTCTCCTCTTTAATGAAGAAAATTAATAAACAGACAGAACAAACAAAAGAAGCAAGGGGGGCGGGGGGACATTGTTCATCTCATTGTATAGCAGGACACCACAATCAATGGTGAACGAGTAGAATATCTTCTAAGATGAAATACAAATTCAGTACAGCACAGAGGAATGTAACTTGAGAAGGAAAAACCCTCGATGTGTTTTAGCTTAGTGGATCAACCATCACAGATCAGATCATGATTTATAGAATGCAAGGGCACATTGCGTACCAAGTTCAAGTGGTGAACATGCGATAAGACCTTCAATTCAGAGAGAAATTCTTTTGTTGCTTGCATATCCATTTTCTTGACCGCAGTTTTCTGACAAATACATGGAGGTGAGCCAATTTAAGAACACAGAATTATATATACTAGTTTACCAGAAAATCCAAAAATCAGGCAATTTTTCTGAACTCGGTTTTGTTAGTTAACTAAGTGCTACACAAATTGATTTCACAAAAATCTTTAACAATTGCGAAAATGTCAGGCCTCTAGACTGAAACGAGGGCTCAGACATAGGGAATATTGTGATTGCACTTCCTCGATCTAGATGGTTAAGAAAGATGGAAGTTGGAACAAAGTAATCAAACGATTCCAATTCCTTATTCCATCCATTTAAATTCCTTTTTAAGAGGAACACTTGGTCATGGAACATAGATGCATCATGTGCGTACTGTTTCTGTTAACTTTTTATAAATTGACCTACAAACCTCGCCTCTTATCTCTCCATAGAAAACAGCTCCAAATCCACCTTGACCAATTTTGTGAGCCATGCTGAAGTTATTAGTAGCCTCTGCAAGCTCTTCATACGAAAATTCCACAGATTTGTCAACTGTTATGCCAGGAATAGCAGTCGCGTCTCCAGATTGTCCAGTTACATCTTCTGCTTCATAGTGATTTCCAAGACTTAGTTACTTGTGAGCAAACAAATATAATCAAGCACAAGACAACAGTAAGTATCATATACTCTTGCTCATAATCTTAAGTATCAATCTACATGTTTAGCCTCAGCGTACTGATTTCCAGGGCAATCTATGCACAATTTCAAATGAGCTAAATCCATAGCAGATTCACGGAAATTTTGAATTGCTCTTCTTTTTACTTTTCTTTTTTTCTTTTTAGTTATGTGAAGAGTATTCCGATCATTTTTTAGTAAGTCTCAATCACCAGAAACTTAGCACTAGCAGAGCAGATATGCAACATACAATTATCAAAGATAAGGCGAAGGAGTTTGGTACAGCAAATGGAATACATACTACCAGTTTGTTTGAACTGAGTTTCAGGCTTATCAGAAAGCAAGGCCTTTCTTCTCTTATTTCTTCTTATGCATCCAAGATACCAACAACCTAAGAGTACAATCACTGCAGCCGCTACACATACACCAACTATGAGCCCAGGAGAAACCCCTGCCCATGTAGAAGAGAATTAATCATAGAGTATATGATGCCATCTGCCAAATTCATGTTACAGGAGGTTCGGATGATAGAGGAAAGTGGAAAAAGGAAAAAGCGAGGCTGGATACCTGAGGAGGCCGAACCGCCTGGGCCACCGCCATTACTGCCAATTAAAATGAAACAAAAGGAATTACGGAGGAAATAACAGGTACTTAAATTCACCAGATAACACTATCAAACTATGACCTCACCTAGAACCTGAATTCAATGGTCGATAACTTCCGTTCCTGTCTGTGTAGAAGAAGAGTACAAGTCAAAATCAAATGAAACTACATATAACAGTAGTAGCGGTAACAACAGAAGCTATTTCTGATGTTGATGAAATTTGCTAGTCAGCAGACCTAACATTAGACTTAAGCTGAGTCATTCTCATGTGAACAGAAGCTTAAGCACAAGTCAAACTGCGTTTCATTGCAGGAACACACCTAGAACTGATTTGAAGCAAGGTAACTTTAATCCTCCCTCCACTTTCTTCACGGGATTGGTCAATAAAAAAACAGCATATGCCAGCCAGGGGAGCACAAAAACAGATAAACTTCTGCACCTTTCGACTATAGCTATTAAAGTTTGCACCAGGGTTACAACAAAGTGCAATACATGTGTACTGCTAACTGCCTAAATTAGATACTGTGTTTAACAATTCATGGTTCAGCAATTGAACAATTCGAAACTCATCATCCAACAACCACAAAATCAGCAAACTAATCAAGAACCAACAGTCCAAAACAAGACTAACTAACTTCCAGAATTCAGATTTCAGAAAGATATGATGTTCACCTTTGGCCGGAATATACACCAGCCCTGTTCCAGCATTAAAGTTTGCACCAGGGTTATACCTCTGCAACAAACTCGCGCTCAAATTCTGCTGTTGAGCAATAGAACTCAAACTATCATTAGGAATAAGTGGATAAGTCATGAACAACCCATAATCCTCGGACACACTACTATTCCCACAAGAACAGTTAACTGTCACATTAAGGTTGCTACCCCTCGGCAGAAAACTCTGATTACTATAGCTATTGAACCTCTGAACCCAACTTGGCGTGGTAAGATTGGCGAACCTTGACAGTGCAATCCTATTATATGTATCATTAGTCCGAATCTGGTAACTAAAAACATGAGCTAGAAACTCCCCATCTATACATTCACATGAAAACGGCACGTTGATCCGTTCACCAATATTAATGCTATTTGGGTTTGTGATCTTTGGATTAAAGCTCATAATGTCATCAACTGTAACATTAAGGTAGTACTCTCCTATGACAGATAGGCTATCACCAGAAGTAATATAGTATGAAGCTAATGCTAAATCACAACCTTTGCTACATGTTGATTCAACTTTTACAAACACCCTTAGTAAACCAACAAACAAAAACACTAATTTCATCATTAGCCTCTGATCAATGAAACCTTAAACAGTGAAAGTTTGACTCAAAATTTGGGGTTTGCTTGAAGAAGGGACTTGTTGGGTGACTTTGAAAAGTGGTGTTATCTCATTATAAGTTAAGGTGGAAGACATTAGACACCATTGTCTTTATCTCTTTGTTGGGTTGAAATTCAACGTTGTGTTATACACTGTTTTAGTCAACCTTAAAAGATTAAGGTAGTTGTTTTGACTTGAATAAAAAACTTAGTAGAAAATTATTGATGGCGAAATGATAGAAACTTGAACATGACTGAAGCATATTTTTTACATTAATGGTTGAATGGAAGATTGAGTTAATAATCTCCATCAGAAACCATGACCTCATTTCACGCGCAAACTGCTTCTATTTGTGTCTTCTTTGAATATAAAAATTAGCGGGTAATTTGAAATTATAGTTATAAATTTATAATGGTTAGAAATGGAATGATGTTGATTACGTAATAATTTTCTGTGCTAAATATTTTATGGTTGTAACTTTCAGCGTAACAATGGTCATATGTCACAGTTGTGCTTAGAGACTGATGAGGTGTTGTTTAGCCCCATACAAAAATAATAAAAAATATCTTTTTTATTCCTTAAAAATATAGACAACTAGTATAAGGATAAGTAAGGGTCGAACCCACAGAGAGATTGGAAAAACTAAATCTAGAGTTTAACTAATTTACATTCTAACTATTAACAACTATATA
>CAAKMY010050888.1:0-25912 GCA_901111285.1 Corrigiola litoralis | reverse complement strand
CAACTTTTGTATTTTTGCAAATATTTGAGGAATTTTTTTTAAAATACGTAAAATCTGTTAATTTTTTTACTTGGTCCCCGTAAAAAATAAAAAGTTAATTTTGATTTCCCTTAAAAAAAATTCCTAGTTCCGCCCCTGTATATGTACGTCTAAGGGTATGAATCATGTCATTCCAATTCTAGTAAGCAGTCATGCTTGGAAGCCTCGGAGACTTCGTGTAGAAAGATAGTGGGGGTGGGGTTCTCCACGAAGCCATGACCATGAGAATGCAAGACATAGCCATAAGCCAAATCTTGATATCATATGAACATGACATCTCATATCTTTCATCTAGCTAGATATTGCGGGGGTTGGTGAGTGTGGAAACTGCAAATTTGTGATGTACACATTTCGTGCTGCCCAGACTTTCTAAGATGTATACGAGTAGATCAGACGACCCAATGCTGCTACGGTTCAAGTACGCAACTCGGACAGATTACCAATCTAGTTACATCCGTCATTAGCAATCTTTTCTGATTGTTACATTGGTAATCTATTCCTAGTTAACGTTCATTTATCTTCTCTATAGTTCCAGCAAACTTGCCAGTTTTTGTTTCTTATTCCTATACGCTGAATATGAGCAATTAACAAACACCACTAGTGAATTGTTTGTGATATATCTACTTTTTATCATATGTATGTCATGACTACTTTCAGAGTACAATGCAATGCAATGCAATGCAATGACACGTACGAAGTCACATCCATCAGTTAAGTTTTCGTTTTCAAAGGAACAAAAAGACGAACGCTTTCATTTATGAACTTGATTGAGGTCAGGAATGCTAAATATAATTTATGTGGAACTCGTGGGGTTGGGGAAGAAAGAGGCAGAGAATAAGATGGAACGTATAATATGAATGGTAAGAGTACCAAGTTCTTTTTTTGGACGACAGCGTGAATAGTTAAAATGGAGGATCATAAATCTTTTATAGGAGGAGAATATGAGAATTTGTTGAGGTATTAGACTTGTTTAGTGTTTTATGCGTCCAAGCTAATTAATGATGAAGCTATGAGTTAATGTCTCCATTATTGAGGATATAAAAATGCTATGCGAAAACGCCTCTTAAATATGAACTAGTAATGAGAAATCTAATAAAGAACACAATAACATAATGAAGTTCAATATCAATTTGATAGCTACAATTTGACTTCCTAGTGTCAGAAAAGCTTCATGTCAATTCATGTAGACTATAAATTCAAATATGGTGAAATTATATCTCAATTGGGAAACCCGCGAAAACTAAATCATTCAAAAGAAATCTCTCTTCTTTTCTCCCTTCTCCTAAGTTGTACGTTAATCATAACATGGGGATCGAGTTTATATATTAAACCCATAAAAAGATACAATAAGGTAACTAGATGAAGCAATAAGACGACAAAAAGGAAAACATGAGCACATTGCCCTAGATGTTGCAATCGCGACCGACGAAGCATGCTTGTTAAAGATTTTTCAGTTCAGCCCCTGGTCGCACTCCCCCGTCGCTACCTAAGACCATGGTCGCACCCCGTGACACTCCTCTACTTAGATGATGCTTCAACTTCTCGCCCAACTTTTTCAACCCTTCTTTATCAAATCACATTTTGTAACTTTATTACGACTTTCAATGACGATGTTTAAGTCATCGTATCAAAAAAAATATTTAAAAAATTATTTTACTTCTGTATGAAAAATACGAGTACAATGACGGTTTTACTCAACGACAAACAAATTTTTTTTTTAGTATTGTGACAACGAGGACAAG
Organism: Corrigiola litoralis; assembly: GCA_901111285.1. Taxonomy (NCBI): domain Eukaryota; kingdom Viridiplantae; phylum Streptophyta; class Magnoliopsida; order Caryophyllales; family Caryophyllaceae; genus Corrigiola; species Corrigiola litoralis. The sequence continues at coordinate 24,131 of CAAKMY010050888.1, read as the reverse complement.
GTACGTCATATGAGTGAATATATATATGCAAGATAATGTGGTAGATGTCCCCTTGAATGAAAAAGACAATATCAACCATTTTGTGGTTATTATTTCTAAAATCACGAAGAACAACAAAAATGTACTTGATTGAGTTTCTATAATTTTATATAGAGTGGACAAAGATTTGAGATATAATCCCAACTGCATTTATTTTAGAATGTAAATTTATATACTTTGTACAAATAATAGGATGGTTTCTTGTTTGATCCGTAGCTTGTGAACGTATCGATCAAGTGACTTTAATTGTACTCCGTATGAGACAAATTTGCTCCATTTCTAATTTGAAGGCAATAAATCTCATAGTATTCGGATATAGGAATATGAGATGGCACCTCATAATAATACACGTATATTAGTAGTTTGGTGTTCAATCCATACATTTAGCGATTTGGTGGTTCATTTATTTATTATTTCTTTTAAAGGGGACGTAGAAAATTTTATTCCTTGAATTTGCTATTGAGCACATAGACATGCAAGAAATTCCATCCTCTTCTTTGGACTAAATATTTTCATCTGTAATGCGAGTGTACAACATGCTAGTTTTCTGATAGTATTTTTTATTATTTGAATTAAAAATCAAATGTCACGTAGTACCATTTTTTTGAAATAGACATTAGGATAATAGAAACTCTTGTTTGCGTATCCACCAGAGATTGGCATAGGAAAAACTGCAGTGTTGAAGGTTCAAGTCTTTCAGAGTTAATGCATTTAATTTTCCATGTTCACCAACCACAACAGAACAGAAAATTTGTTATGTCAAACAGAAAAAGGCCAATGATTGGCTTTTAGAAAATAATTATTTTGGAGATCTGCTGTGGGATTTTCAAGACAAACCACTGACCAGAAATATTTTCTGCCGTTTAAGAATGTTCCCTTCCCACACATCCGCATCCGCCGGGCATGTACATGCGCATCACAAATTCACAATCGCTAATTCGCTACAACGACCGCAGGGAGTAGTTTCGTACATGGAGTGCATAGTTCTACTTCTAGACCGTAACTCCAGGATATCGAAATAATTGCATTGAAGTGTTATTAAATTGTTTAGTCTGGCGCTATATCATTGTTGTTAGCCAAGATAAAATGATTGAGCATATATGAGTTATCACTTATGACTTTATGAGTTATAACCCCCCTGATTCGCTATTAGACTGCGCATGCAAATCTTCTACTGTTTTTAGCAATTAAGTTGCTACATAGGTCGTTGTTACCCTCAAAAAAAAAAAAAAAGGTCGTTGTTGTGATTTTGTGCAGATTATTCTACAGAGAAAAACTTAGAAAACAGAAAAAAAAAAACAATATTCTATTTTTTCTTTTTTTTTTAAACAAAAACAATATTTTATTGACTCATTCAGTTTCTATCTTGGCAGATGACGATGGGTTTTTCTGTTTTATTATATACATTGATAATACAAAGTAAAGTACAGCTTCCCTAAAAAAAAAAAAAGTAAAATACTTCTTTCTGAATATCCAACTTCAGCTCGGATATTTTTATTTGGACAAAGCTTAAACTCTTGTCGAGTTGTCAAATTTTAGCTTGTATTTTGAAAAGTTGAAATAAGCAATATTGCGCTAATTGATTTGGAGGCTAATAAGTACAAGTGATGTGAATTAGTTTAACGATGAGCTCAAACTTCAATTCTCAGTTTTCATACACAATTAAATATACGGTAAAAGCTAAAAGGAGATGAAGATATTTTTTATATATGTATGTATCGAGTCAATCTGTCGCTAGCTGCCTGGTCATACACTCAAACATCATTTAATACCTCCAGTACGTACTTTTCATACTTTCATTGCGTACATAGTCTCTGAAGTTGTTAGGGAGTGGGTTAATGAATGAGCCCCAAAATTCCCTAATACATGAATACTTTGTTACTTTTATATTAACAATAACGTGGTTTTCCAATCATTTAGAAATAAGTAATGTTAAGCTAGAATATGAATCTTACCAAAAGCAGCCGATGAAGTCATAGAGATACAATATACGTCTTCAAGAATAGTTGTGCCAGAAAATTGATGGGTACTTCAAGCAGAAAACATAGACATATACATGCTATAAAGGGACCCAAACCAAATCACAGAAGAATTTCTTGCATGGTTAGTATGGACGGTAAGCGGTTGATTTGACATTATTAATACTTAAACAAGGGAGATGTATTAGACGACAGGAGCAATAATAATATAGTATATGTTCACTAACAGAATACCTAATTGCAATTCGTTTGACTAAATAATCTTCTATATCATGCTGTCAGAGCTAAACCGTTTGATCCGTTAATTAGTAATCAGCTTTCTTATCTGTCAAAATACATTCTTACATGCTCACTGTTGCCTTCTGGAGAGGTACGGATAATAGGATAAATAATATTTCAAATAGCCTGCATGCTTGTACATTGTCATCCTATCTGTTTCTTGTCTGCTGAAGCTTGAGCACATAGGCAACATTGTCTTAGGGGACTTCCAGACCTGTATACAAATTCGACAATGAGTTTTCTTCTATGCATTTACCTCGTCAGACATCTTTCAAAGAAATGGTCATGCAATCTGGCGGGTCTGGTAATTCAGGCACCAAATGCACCGGATAAATCTGGTGTGATGAAAATCCGATGCATATTCTTACTTCTTAGACCGTAAGAATACGATGTCATCGATCTTTATGTGCCTGAAAAAAAAAATGGTGCAATTTCAATGAGATAAAATGAACTAACACATATAATAATAGGATATGTAACACAGGAACAGTGCTACTATTGATTAACGATACGTCTTAGTTACTAATATAAAAATGGGAATTCTGATGTATAGATATTTCTTCGGTTCAAACACTTGAAGAGTGCAAGGTCCAAATAAGGAGGTGAGGTTTGAGAAGATTTGGTTTTTACTTTTACTGTGTCTTCTGCAGAGAACTTTGCATGGTTTATATTCTCAGGAAATTTTACTCTTTTGAAAGATAAGAAGTTCGAAGGAGACCGCATATATGAATACATGATAATATGATACTCCGTATGATATAACACATGCCACGCGGTCACACAAGTATTGCATAATTTTACACGTTTGGAGATGCCACTTGACTCTTGCTTTTTCTTGTCATTCGCAACAATATTGGACTTAACAATGCAACTATGCAAGGCGGGCATATAAAATTGTGGATCATGAGCCCGTCTAAGTCAACTATTTAACTCATCCACTCTTGTGTGGACCTGTTACACCTTTTAGAACCTTCTGTGTATGATAGAAATAGAAAGTATAATTTCCTTAAAATCAAAGTAAGTATAATTGTATATATCTGAATCTTTAGGGGATATCTTAGTGTTTCAAAATTATCTTGAATTTTTTTTCTTCTCTAGTTCAATTGAGCCTAAAATGCAATAATCGGATAATGTTGCAACGATACAAACAAAATTAACTTGATTACTCCTACACACTAGAGGAAAAAATTAAATAACTATAACCACTACTTTCAAAATATGCAAATTTTTTATATAACTAACAGCATTATATTATCAGAAGCTTATTCCCCAAGTATGGAACTCATGGAAATTTCAAGGTGTAGGTCTGTGTGGGGACAAAAGTCAAACCTGGAAATAGCGACACAAAGTTCCCATTTCTCAACTAATTCTATAAATATTAGGTAGATTGTTAGCAACTCTTTTGCAGAACAACAAGAACAACTGATCATTCACATCTCCCAATTCCTGAAAAAAACATCTAACTATTTATCATCAACAAGCAACACAGCTTCATTAGAATGGTTTCTAAAAGCACAACATGGAAGTCCATCTTACCTAGTTGCTTCAAGCCAAAGGTATCCAGAATCAAGCCGAAATCTGAACCAAAACGGGTAGTACCAAGTTCCCCACAAAGACTATCCATCTCGGACCTTAGCATCTCAGGCTCTGAGATCTCGATGAACGATATTTCGAGCTCGTTGATCGGGTCATACCTCCATGCATTTAGCCTTGATGAGCTCAGGGTCATTACTAGCAACTTCTCTTACTCGAGCAACTTCATTGGCGAGGGTGGTTTTGGGGCAGTTTATAAAGGGTTTATCAATGATAAACTTAGGCCTGGTCTAAAGGCACAAACAGTGGCTGTTAAAATCTTGGACTTGGAGGGGACACAAGGTCACAAGGAGTGGCTGGTAAGATAAGCCTCACCTATAAATTAAGAATGTCACGCTTTCACTATTACATTATTTGCAATTTTTGGCTAATAGTAAGTGTCTTTGTCTTTCAGGCAGAAGTTATATTTCTTGGTCAGCTAAGGCATCCTCATTTGGTGAAATTGATAGGGTACTGTTGCGAGAACGAACAAAGAGTTCTTGTTTATGAATACATGGCCAGAGGAAACTTGGACAACCAATTGTTTAGAAGTAAGTTTATTTTCCTTATTATCTCTTTTGGGTTTTTGTTTATATTACTGATGTAAGCAGTTTTACTAAACTTTACATGTAATTAAATGCAGGGTGCTCTGCTGCTTTACCATGGTTGACAAGAATGAAAATTGCACTTGGCGCGGCAAAGGGCCTCGCTTTTCTTCATGAAGCAAATAAGCCTGTAATTTTCAGAGATTTCAAGGCTGCAAATGTGTTGTTAGATGCTGTAAGCTCTCTGCTTCAAACTTATCTTTCTTTTGTGCTTCATTTTTCTGTTTCAGCTCGCACTTTGGGTTCATTGATTATTTGATCTAATCATCTTTATTTTGTGACCATAGGATTTCAAAGCAAAGTTGTCCGATTTTGGCTTTGCAAGGGATGGACCTGATGGAGATAAAAGTCATATCACAACAGAACACATTCTCGGCACCAAAGGCTATGTTGCTCCGGAGTATGTAATGACAGGTACTTTGCATTACATATTTTGCACATTAATGTTGTTAAATTTGTCATACAATAATGAATATAGGGGCAAAAAAAGGGGTTTTACTTCAATATTGTCATAACTCATAAGTAGTATAGATAAATCCTGGCTAAGTACGTAAGTCTTGTTTAAAATTGTTCATATTCTAACATGTCCTATACTTCTATAACAACTAATTATGTGTATTATTACCTTGCAGGTCATTTGACAACCATGAGCGATGTCTATAGCTTTGGTGTAGTCTTGTTGGAGTTGTTAACAGGTAGAAGATCAATGGACAAGACTCGTCCTAGAAGAGAGCATTGCCTAGTTGAATGGGCAAGGCCTCTCATTAAGGATCCTCGCAAAATTGATACACTCATGGACCCAAGGCTCGAAAGCCAGTACTCAGTCGAAGGGGCGAAGATAGCAGCAATGTTAGCTTATCGTTGTCTTAGCCACCAACCTAAGACGAGGCCCACAATGGCGACTGTGGTGAAGACATTAGAGTCCCTCATGGAGATGAAGGATATCCCAACACACTTTGTGTATGTTGTACCCAAAGAAGGCAAGAAGTACTGCATAAACCAAGTAAAAGAAAATGACCAAAATCGTAACAGGCTTAGGCAAAAAGCTTTGCACAAGAAGCTCGGCAATGGTATAGATTCTCCTAGATACGATAGATGAAAGTATTAATTCGTCAGAACAACAATACGTACATAAACATATGATAGAAGACTTTTCTTATCTTTTATATATAGCTTAGGCGAATACTCTTCAAAATGTTAGTCTTGTAATTTGTGAATAGCATATAATGTTTGTTCTTAGACCTTCAAACAAAGGAGGGAAATACATAAGATATACATCAATAATATGTCTCATGTCTGTCATCTATCTGAGTATATATTTTCAAGTTTATGGATGCCTGTATTTCATGAATTCATGGTCGTCGGAAGAATAATGAACACATAGAAGTTTCTATTTGAACCTAATATATCATGATTAACTTAATATTTTTTAACGTCACCATGTTGAACAATGTTAAGTTATATGTGTAAGTAATTGACATTGCCAATTGTCCGTCTGACCTGACAAAACTTGGTACGGAAATTTTTTGCACAAAATTACGGTCAACAGTACGAAATAGTAGCCCATCCAAAACACATCTCAGTGTCACTTTTACTATTTTCTAACTATTTAAAAACCAAAGAATAAAAGCTAATTCAAGTGGTTAGAGCTCTTTTACTCTGATCATGCATCGTGGATTCGATTCTTATCAACGACTTTGTGTGCACATTCATACCAAAAACTAATTATTTAAAAAACAGATATTTACACTTCCAAGATTTTCTAGTTTTCAAAGTGCTTTTTTAGAAAGAAATTAATTTGGTGTTTGTGGACATCGAGTGATTCGAGTTGACATACATGGACCTGTTCATTGATGCAAATTGATTTCTTATATGTTCATGGGTACTTCAGATGTTCTTTGATACAATATTTCTGATAATGTTGATAATGATGGTCTGTTTATTAGCAAAGTTCCTTGAAAAAGTAGTTGCAAAATGAATATATAGATGTTCGTAATTATTTGAAAAACTGATTTAAAATTGAAAATTTAAACAAATATGATAGTTGATTCAATTATTAAGTGTTTAGTAAAACAAGCTATCAATAAAGCTGAAATATGTACAATGGTATAAAAGGTATTCTTTCTATATGGGAAAGCAAAATAGGGCAAAACGGTATGAAATTATAAGTAGTCACCTGGAATTTAAAATAAGCTACTTAGAGTAGCTTAAAATTTTAGCTAGGTAAACTCTAAATTTGAATCACCCCTAAGTGCTTTAATTTATCAGATAAACCTAAAGTTTCAACGACATAAAAATATTTCAAATAAGCTAATTTTGTCATATCAGTCAGAGGTGAAAGATGAGACTTATGCAGTTTTGCTTCGGTGTTATTGAAACTAGTTATAGTATCTTCGAATTACCGAAGAAGACTTATTTGAAAAGAAAAAAATAAGCTTTTTTTGGTAATCAAAGAAAAAAATAAGTTTTAAACACAATAGATACAGGAAAGGAAAGGAGTGGTTCACTTACCGTGAACCAAAAGATACTAAATTAAGTTATACTCCGTTGTTTGAAAAAAAAGTTATACTCCGTAGCTTATACAATTATACGGAGTAGATTGCAAGAACATCAATTTCAACCAATCATCAATTTGGTTATCGTCAGAACGTATCATTTGTTGTACTATTTCAAAGAACATCAGTCATTTTCCACTTTTGTCACGTATTTGTATAATTTATATTCTCCTTTTTTCTCCTAACTGACATAATTATCTCCAAATATTTGATTGGTCAGACCAAATTCAGAAGCATTTGATTAGCCGGCCTGATAAAAATTCCAGAAACCATTAGTATATGATTAAGGGCCGCTGCTTAGAATAAAAGATGATGTACCACCTAACATGCCACTTAATTCTCTGACCTTGTGTATCGTATATATTCGTATGATTAGATGTGCTTGCTTAATTTCTGAACGAATAAACTGCCCATTACAAAAACATACCTCATTGATGGATAAACATTAACCTTTGTTTTTTTTTTGGGAAAAAAATCACATATCTTGTGTTGTTTACTTAAAACTCAGTTTCAATACAAATTATCTAAACATACTATCTAATTTTAAGTTAAAGTTTCGACATAATCATTATTGGGCTTAAATTGGTCTCCTTAAAATGATCAATTATTGTTAACACAATGACAGATTGGCCACGTACTTTTAGTTATACGGAGACCACTTTAAGACCGTCTAATTTTAATGTAAAATTAGACAGTCTCATAAGAGACTAGTTGCATTCTGAACCAGGGTGTTTACCTCGGGCCTCGGCCATTAAAGTCTCGTTGGTGTGTTTGGCTTTAAGGGAAAGAATTAAGAAATATTCTTTAATTGAACATAAAAGGGTGTTTGGAATATAATATAGCTAGTTCTTTTAAACATATTGGAGCCAAATAGTACTCTTTTTATCCTAGTAAATTTTTACCATTCCTATCTTTTATATGAATTTGCAAATGATAACAATATGTGGGGACGGGAAAGGGGGAGGAGGGGGGGGGGGTTATATCAGATCAACCATTTGTATTAACTTGGGTATTTGGCAAATGATATATATTGAACTAACATCGAACTAGCTAGACATCCCCTTAATTCATCAATGAGGGATTTGCTTAATTAAGTTTTGTTGCTTGGCTGCTACCTCTCGTGTTGGGACTTCTTCACCTACTTTACTTCCTGCCAAACCATGACCTTAGCCTTAGACCTCCCTCTAGTGAGTTGCCATATTTGATGTTTCTTGAGTGACCATTTTTCATTGGTAGGCACTATAAAAGTTTAATTGTTCATATACAAAATGAATTAAAAATAAAAAAGATTATTGTAGTAATGATGTTTTAACTTAATAATAAAGATTGAGGTGTTGTAAACCTTATACCGTAAGTTTGAATCTCCCGGCCCCTTATGTTTGTAATTATGATGCTATCCTGGGGTCGCTTAAATGTAAATTTTGTGTAACTTTTTAAAAATACTTATTTATTTATACCCCATCCCCTTTTGTTTATCTCTCGTCATACTTCTCTAACAACTTACAAGTCGTAGACAACATGAGATCCCAAGGCCAACAAGGGGTAAGTCATCTCGATTTTATTTCCTACAAACCCATGTCCCCGTTGAATAGATTGGACCATGGCCCAACTGTGAGTAAAATCGGGTCAGCCTTTGGCCCATGCCCCAATTTTATGGATAACGGCCCAGTTCAGGGCAACGTCGATGGGTTTATTTCTTACACAACTTGGGCCACTGACTTATCCCATTTTCATCAAAATACTTAATTGTATATTTGTTATTGTAATATTTATTAGGCATCTAGGCCAAATGATTTTTCAAGATCATATTAAAGTATATCAGCAAAAATCTGTACAATATTGTTAAAAGGCGTTATAGCCACGACGTTATGCCAAGTAATACATGTCAAATCACAATCGCCCCACAGAAATGAGTCACCATTAACATGTCATTTAATTGTCATTAAATTCTTTTTCATGATGATTACTTAAACTTAAATTAATTATTTAAGTTATGTTAATCTTTACATTAGTAGTTTTTTTAGTATTTCCAAAATACTAATCTTTTATAATGAAAACTAAAATAAAATCATATACATTTTATTTGGACAAACTATTGTGTGAAAAAGGAAAATCTAATGTAAATAAAAGTTTCAAACCCCGAACATCGTCGGGCCCTAAAAGTAGTGAATATTTTTAAAAACTAGACCCAAAAATAGATGATACATGCTGAAAACTGGACTTGCTCCTGGAGCGAGATATGGTAAATTGGGCCGATCTATTCACACATCCCAACTATGATCCATTTTAGTATGACGACTTCTTTGTTGGATTGTTGGTATCAACTGGAGCATTTTTTTTTTGTCGCCTTTCATCTCCAACAGGCAACAACTCGCTCTCCTAGTCCTATACCCGACTTCTTGTACTGCACGAGCCAAAGCATAAAGCTGATGCTACAACGCCAATGATACGGTTTTCCAGCCATAAATTTTTCTTTGAACTTTTAGTATGATAATAAGTTAAACAACATCACTAAGATCACCCAAATTTTTATTCAAAAACCATAACATATCATGATATCAAGAACAAAAGAAAAAAATTCCGAATTTCCATTTCCGTTTTGCAGCATATCTCTTATAGAAGTGTCAATAAGGTAACTGGTCACCACTTTACATAACTGTGCCATTGTGGGAAGTTGTACTCGTAAGAGCATTGTTATCTAGCTAACCAAATATGCACCCAAGTAATCAAATTAACCATAGATAGAGTGCTTTTGTCATCTTTCTGTAACTGAGAATTGAGCTATATATAATGAGCAGGGCTATCATTGTTATACAAATAGTTTACATAAAGGAAAGAGAAACACTTGATTTTATTCAGACAAACACGCCATATCCATGGTCTAATCCCAAACAAGCCTATATGCTCTGAAGGTTGGTCGTTTAGTTCGGAACATATCCATAACTACATATGATATAGGTGATGAGGAAGTCGAGGTTCCACTCGAACAACAAGAGGGATCTTTTTGGGATTCGAGAGGCCGTAAATTTCTTCCATGTCCACGTCCTCTGGCTTCATGTTTTCAGGCAATTTCCATGTGAATCCATGAAGAAGATTAGCCAAGCTTGATTCAATAACCTTAAGACCAAGACTATACCCAGGGCACATCCTTCTTCCTGAGCCGAAAGGCAATAGCTCGAAGTCTTGACCTTTGACATCTACACTCTTCTCCATAAACCTCTCAGGCCGAAACTCCTCAGGATTCTCGTACAATGTAGAGTCTCTTTGTATAGTGAAAGTGTTCACAAGAATAAGAGATCCCTTAGGGATGTTATAGCCTTGGATTTGAACTTCTTCCCTTGACATGCGCGGCACAAGCATAGGTGCCACAGGGTGTAGTCTCATTGCTTCTTTTGCTATTGCGCTAATGTAGGGTAAGTTTTGTACATCCTTCTCTTGCACCCATCTCTCTTTTCCGATCACACGATCGAGCTCTTCCGTTGCCTTGGCAAAGACCTCTGGTTTCCTTAGAATTTCAGACATTGCCCATTCTACTGTCACGGCTGAACTCTCTGTGCCTCCGGCAATGAGATCCTGAAATTAAATTGTTAATGTTCATGGTGAATTGGTGATGGTAGTCATGTACGTAGTACTTAAAGCACATTTATATGCACACCAATACTTATAGGTCGTTACACTTTAAATATTCTGTTTCACATTGTCACCACGAAGGCAGAAATGGCAAAGGTAGAATTTTACAGAAAATATGGTCGAATGTCGTTTTCCGAACAGAATCGTGCAATTAAAATGAGTGAAATAAGAGCAGATTGTCGGATTTAGTAGACATAAATGCATAATTGACTTGGCAAATCGTTTAGTACGTAACATCCATGGTCATGCGGCCTCCGCAGTCGGCATAAACAAGTAGACAGCTATTATTTACGAGTACATCTTGTAAGGCCCTCTTTTTATTTTACTGCAACTTGAACTTACTCAATTTGAATAGAACTTATTACCTTTGAATTGAACTAAAATAACTATAAATCAAGTCAAAATAAAAACAGGGCCTAACTCTTGCGCGGGTGGACAGCTTTTGCCAGTTGGTCAATTATACTTACTACAAATGAAATTCAGGCGTTTGTCCAATGCTACTATATTTAACTTTTTATCAGTAATCAGTAAAGAATAACTTAAGTAGACTAAGACATTCTTGTTTTGTCTCGACAAGTAGCAGTCCTCTTCTATATAACTAAACATATAAAAGAGCTAAGCGACAAACTTTTTTACTAACCCAAATAAAATGATACTTAATGTACAGCCACATGAGTCAACTGAGATGTGAATGTACCTGGCTGAATGCCTTGACCCCGTTCCTCTCAAGCTTGACATCAAGTCTAGGATCATCTGCAAGTTCCAACAGTACATCCACCATGTCCTTGGCCACCCAATTCTCCTTCTCATTTTGCCTCCTAGCATTATGTTCATCCAACACATGCTCCATAAACCTATTAAATTTCTTAGCCAAAACCTTCATACGCTTAACATAACCTTGGACATCTAGCCATTTAAGACAAGGGATCCAATCCCCAAGGTTGAGTACCCCATTTAGCAAAAATAATTCATCAAGCATCTTCTTGAATTCATCCGGGGTAATGATTGAACTATCTCCCCCTTCTAAGTACTTCTTCCCTAGGACCATTCTACTAATCACATTTAGGCTCAAAGTTGAAAGGTGATCTTTCAATAGCAAGGGCTTTCCACTCTCCTCAAATATTCCCTTTAGCACAGTATTAAGCTCTTCTATACGTATGTACTCGTATGACTCGAGCCTCTTGGCGCTAAAGAGCTCCATCAAGCACATCTTTCGCGCTTGGCGCCAGTATGGACCATACTGTGACCAAGTTATGTCAGAGCACCCATAGTTTGTGTACTTTCCAGCAGCGGTAGTAGGCCTGCCAGCAAAGGCTAGATCATGGGTCTTAAGAAAGAGTTTCGCCATTTCCACGGACGAGCCTACCAACACAGGTATTGAGCCAAATTTGACCATCATGATAGACCCATACTTCTTAGAAAGCTCATTAAGAGAGCGGTGGGGTAATGATCCAATAAGGTTGAAGTTTCCAATGATAGGCCATGGTTTCGGGCCGGGTGGTAGGTTGAGTTTACGTCGGCGAAGGTGGTTAGAGAGGAGTAGTAATACTATTGTTGCCAGCCATGCACCCGCATAAGCAGCCCATGTTGGTGCCTCCATAGGTTATGGAAGTTCAAAGCTAGTGATTTGTGGTTACTTTTAGGTAATTGCTAATGTTGTAACTTGTGGAAGTGTGTTGGCGTAGCTCTCAGTTAGAGGCGCTTATATAATAGTTGGAGCAAGAATTAGAAAAGTTTGGTCAATATGTTTGGTAGCCTTCAAAGTGAGTGTACTTCCTGACATTACACTGAAATTGCTGTACAACTTCACTAAACATTAGCAGTTGGCAGTAATGTTTCTATATACTCCATGTCTTTCCACATCGCATCTCTTTCCCTAACATGAAAAAACTAGTGCATTTCTTAGTAGTTTCACGTCTTTCACCTGGAAAAAAAAGAAGAAAAACTACTCATACTTTTCCGTGAGAATAAAGAAAGGTTGAATAATCTGATAGCTACATTGCGTACCCAGTGGTCCATTTCTCTATAGAGGAAGACGGGAAGTTAATTATCTGCATTTGGTTGCACTACTTAAAATTTTGTCATTTCACTTCAGTATTTAAGTTGTTAACCTTTTGTTGGATAGTTTACTAACTTTAGTTCATTTAATTTTGTTCAATTATTCGGTAACCTATGCCTATTACTCCACATAATATTAGCAGCTATATCTATCTATTTATACTAATACCTTTAAATCCGTTTAAGATCAAACATCGCACCACATTAGATCGTTGTGCCACGTCACCATACGTACTATCATAAGACTGTATATCTCTATAATACAACAATCCAATGTACACACAAGGATAAAGTAACAATTTCTATGTGCTTTTTCTTAAAATTTTGATAAGCCAATTCCACTTACTCCCTGCTAGTTCCTCCCCACAGACATCGCCTCCTCCTTCTACCCCTGCCCCGCCACCACCATTGGAAATATTCCACTCCTCCTTACTGACGACACCGCCACTCCGACACCTTTCTTGTTGGCCAGGGGAGAACCTCTCAATCGACATCACCATTACTCCTTACTCTCCCTTGATTTTCAGACAACAAAGCCTACAAAAATGTGAGCGCAACTCGCCTTTGTCGCCCTATTTCTCTCTTACTCGGTTTGTTGATGTTGTGCCGACATAGCAAGTAAGCGTGTGGCTATTTATTGTAGAGGGGAGATAGGAGAGTTAACATGGAAAAGAATTGCAGTAAACTTTCACATTTAATCTCATACATTAGCAACCTTTATATAAGCTTTACATAACAAATAAGAAGCTACAAACTAGGAAGAAGCTACAAATGTGATTCGAGTTTCATATGATGTGGCTCTAGCAAGGAAGACATTTGAGCAAATTTTTAGTGATGATTAAAACGGATATATCTTGTTCTGTATTTTCTCTTTACATCTCAATTTAATGGAGTAGCTTTCCAGAAGTTTATGGTTCCAAAATTCTTTTATTAATCTCATATTATTTACCATATATTAGTGCTCATATACAACCTCCATTACATGATTCTTTGAAATATACAGTTAATTACTACCCATCTAATGAATTTGCGCTGAACTGCTGAAGGCCTGCAGCCCAAACAATAGAAACCTAGATTTAGTCTTCAAATAGTTATGCTATTAGGTACTCCTCTACAAGTAACACCAGGCTCAGAGCTAGGAGTCATGAGCTCATAGGGGATCACACCAGCACCACACCTATTCCTAAGGCTAGGATCAGAGTTCCTCCTATCAATTTCCTTCTCTATCCGCCGCATCTCGGAAGAAAACTCAAAGAACCTCTCCACGATCTCGGGGTCTCCAGTCCATGTGGAGGGCTGGGACCGCTCCCCTAAGTATTCCTCGTCTGGGGAGTGAGTGGAAAGGGTGTCAATCACCGCGATGAACTTGCTAGTTTGCAGCACACTAGGAAGAGCAGAGAGGTAGAACCGCTGTGGGTCTGCTAGGAAGCTAGTGTACTCAGGGTCATTCTCATCAGGGATCAACCTACGCATTAGAACCGGCCGATTTGGGATGTACCCACCATATGGGTATTGCCCAAAGTTCAAGGCAGCATGTTGAGCTGAGGCCAACCAAATGAGTATTGTTACAATCTTCACAAGGTCCTCTGGGCTCTTTAACTCAGGCCACCAGCTAGCGTCGCACACATCAGCATGACCTACATTCACAGCCTCATCGTACCAAGCTTGAAGCTCTCTATCCTCAGCCACAAGACTTGGATCCGTGTAGTAATAGTTCACATACCCGCGAACCCAATTCTCAATAGCCTCCCAAATAAGCAGCCCATCTGCAGCATATGGATAATCCTTGAGCAAAAGCTTTAATCCATGTGGCTGTGTGCTGTCTGGTACAGCGATCCCTCTGAAATCCAATCAAGGGAAAAAAATGTCTAAGACACATGATATTATTTGCAAGGCAAACATTACTACTACTTCATGATGCATCCTCAGGACAATGTAGTGACAGAGTTTTCCTTTTAATACCTTCGAATAAGATCAGAGGGGAGGCCTTCCAAATCAAAGCGCCATTTCTTATAGGCAGCTGCACTCATTTCCATGCTATAGCGGCCCGGGGTAAAAGAGGACTCAATGACACCATCCGCATTGATTAAGTTTTGGCGAGCCAGGGCATTAATATGCAATGTATATCTCATATGTGGCTCCATAAGCTTGTAAATGGGATGCATATAACTCATTTGCCTATGAGCGGCGAGGATGAATGGTTCCAGCGCTGCATGTGTCCTCAACCTAAGCATTCACCACAAGATATCCACTAAGTATGCTGTTTAACAGTATACAGTATCACTACTGAAAATATGTTATCAAGTTTGGGTATATAACAAAAATTTGCTTACCAGTGATGAATCAGCTGGTGAACACCAGCGTCATTGGCAGAGACATGGGCTTTAGCAAGCTGCCAAACCCAGTTTGTTGTGGCATCAACGGGAGGACTAACCACCCTTTTAGAAGACTTACAATTGGGTCCTGAAGGGGGCAAACTGAGCTCAATAGCGATGGGCTTCAGGGTTCCAATTGATGTCAAGAAGAACACAGTCCTCGTTGCATAAGATTTCCGGCCATCCAGAGCATTTATGCCCTCTAGGAACGGAAGGTAGATGTCATGATAGTCCACAATGAATAGCCTATTTCCATCCAAAGCCTGAAAGAGACAAAAATGACCCAACTGTCAACATAAGCAACTGAAAAATGAGGAAGGTATAAGCTAGGTTACGAAGATAATGATGTTAATTTTCTACCTCTTGCACGGACATCGTATCAAGATACCCTGCGATGTGCTCTTCTTTGAGGGCAGATTCTAAAGGACCATAAGTTTCTGGTTCGAGCTTGCTTACTGGTGGAAAGGACGTCATCCTCTCGATGCTAGCAGGGTTAACCCCAGCTAAAAATTGTCGAGCAAATTCATCATCTCGCATCCATGCTAATTTATCCTCTGGATTTATACAATCATTATGTTAGCATACATCTTGAATGGTATTACATGGAAGGCATTGATAGGAGCGGTCACTTACTAGCAATGATCACAGGAGTATCAAATTTGAGCAAGCCCTGACTTGTTGTCTGTATTTTGCTAACTACCTCAGGCAAGTTTTTGAGAAGATCATCATGCAAACCGAGGTTAAGCAGCAAACCTTCACTGAAAAGAGTGTCAAGATGCTTAAACCCAGTGAAATCATGCTTAGAGGAGATGTTGGTGGTCAAGGAGGGTAGCAAGTTGTGGAGGACCGCCTTAAGTCTGCAGAATGAGAATGTCCCCGCCTTTGACTCCTCAAATTGTTCATCCCTTGGAACATATATTGGTAACGGCTTCTCCACTCGGCTCTCAATACTCATATCTAGGCAGCAAGGAAGAAATCCTTTCAGTACTTATGATCAAAAATTCAAAAGAATAAGTTCTTTTTTTTTTTTGGTACAATGGAGCTGCTATTGTTGCGGGTGAGACGGATATGAGGATTAAACCCGGCACAGTCCCAAAGCATGTTGAACTCCTAAACATTAGGGCAACCTTACTCCTAAATAGTCCGATTGGTCACATGTACCATAATATGTAGACTAATTACCTGTTTCACTAGCTGGTCGGCCAGTGCGACAACGTCTAGGATATGGGATCCTTTTGCCCCCAAGGGTGGGGCGGGTCAAGTCAGCTCCTTTATCCGGATTGCCCAAATCATTATAGATATCATAGTCATGAATCCTGTCTGACATTTTCCTCTCTCCTTTGCCATCACCCCTTAAATCTTTTAGCTCCCTCTCCCTTAGTGCTCTGAGTCCTGCAGGTGTCTCATGTGGTAGATAAGGCTGTAATCAGCAAAAATATGTTAATGATGGTTATATTTTGTACACTGTCAGAACTAAGAAGAACGATGATTATGTACTTGTAGAATAAAGTTCTGTACTAAGCCTCACGCAACTTTGTTAGTGGAGTAATGCCATGGATGTAGACACATACACCTTATGTCAAGTGACCCGTCAGACCAGTTGGCCAGATTAAAAACAACTATGCTTCTAAATGGTATTGAAATAAAATGATACATCTAAGACAATGAAAGGAATCCTGTTTAAACATTTCTAAATTCGCTTTCTGGTAAAACTATGTTTTGTTTTCTTCTTTAGTTAATCAACAAAGATTTTTGTTGGCTACGAACCATATGAGCAACACGTTATTCTTTTACTGCCAGATCAAATACAAATAAAAATACAAAAGAGTGAAATTTTGAAAGCTCGACATTGTGGACGAAATAGGAGAAATCGCAAATAGTTTGATTGTCACATCGAGAAGTAAAATGAGATGACGCCACCGGTAGTACTCAAACGAATAGAGTTTTATGTCTGGGTTTGACTTCAAGTATTGGCATTCCAAATTATACTAGTGCACTCTAACTTACCTTTGGTCTTGTGTAGTATTCTAATCAGACAAAAGACACTCCATAGGAGTAGAACAGTATCTTTTTTTCTGGTGACAATAAGCAATAACCGCACCCATCACATTTTGGGAGGAGGTGAGTACAACTTTACAAGTTGTCACACTATACAAAAAGATAAACTAATGATTTCTTGGTGACTATAATAGCAGGAGAATCAACTGTCACCAATGTCATAAGATCCAAGAGAAAAACGTGACCGAAATAATAAACAACGCATTGTCCCACTCAAAACGCCACAAAGAGGGGATCATACCACATAAAGATAAATCTGTACAGTATTGCATTCTTTTTAGGCCTTGTAGAATATTCTAGGTCGGACAGCGACAATAATCATAATGTTAGATGACTTTACATTATTAATTTACGACGTACTCCAAATTTACAGTATAATCGTAGGGAATGACACAGTTAACACTCCAACTTTTAAAGAGGAAAAGATGGATACGGCAAAGGATAAAATCAAGTCAAAAACACTTCGATGAATTTCGCAGAACTTGCGATTTCCTACTCTTTCCGAAAGCAAATTCAACTATAACCATCGTAAACTTGTTTTGACCTCAAATGCTTGCCGTTGGTAATACTTGCGGTTGGTACGTACTTAAGACTTTCCAAAGTTGACATTCAAAATAGCCGTACAAGTGTTTGAGTTGTGTCAATTCAATTGTCAAATTTAGAAGTCACTATAATTATAAGTGAAATAGAATGAACATACCCCACTTATGGAATAAAAAAAGGAGTCAATTAACATTTACTAGAAAAATATAGTGAAATTATTCACAAATTATTGAATAAACTGTCTATTTTTAATTTAAATGTAAATCTAGTTACTAATTGAGTTAAAATATCACTTTTCATTATTATTGTAAAATACGATTGCTTTGAACTGATGACTATTTTAAAATAGTCTGAAAAAAGTTCTTGATATGTAATATTTTATGTTAATGTTCTTTACGTAAGCATGCAAATTAAATATATTAGGTTTACCTTATTGTGGAAAAAGATTCGCTTGCTTTGAAGGTCTTTAAAGGATTGGACCCAAGAGTTGCAGGGGAAATGAACAGCACCACATGCAAAACCTTCAATAGTAATACTCTCTAGAAAGAACTCTTGTTGGTGCTTATTGGTAACTAAGATAGCTCCTGGCACCCCAAAATTAGAGTCCACCACAAATTCAGCAATATAGTTTACCCTTTCAGCTTTCATGTTTGATTTCTTTGACCAATCTTTCAACACTGCTTCACCACTTTTTTTTGGTCCTCTTGCTCCTGCGTGCCAAAACCATGTATCACATTAGTTCAAATGTTCAATAATATACTAATGACTTAGGTTTATCTAACAAATGACTAAAAATGATGGTCTAGTTTTAAATTCTAATTTAAAAACAAAAGTGGTCACAAATTCTAATTTCTTTGACTTAGGTTTATTAACATCATAATAAAATTCTATTTTATTAAAATGAATCGGTTTTGTTAAATGGAACATGGTATAATATATGTTCTCGTATAACGCCGCATTATTTGATTATTTACATAATAATTTACTGAGATGATACGATAAAGACCAGAGATGTCATGTAGTCGAAATCTGCTTTCTTAAAGAGAAGCGAGCAAAATGGCGTGATAAGAGTACTTTTTAAAGAATGGATGATTTCTCCGTCCAATTATTTCATGTTGTCTATACTTATGGCCCGAATATACAGGCATTTTGAGGTGGACCAAGAAAAGAAATGTCGTTTTTTCTTCACCCTCATCATAATAATGTACACCATCAACAAAAAAGAAAAGTATGAGCTGTCGGCTATCAAATTACACTAGAAGAAAGTCATATACCCAATCATAATTATGAGGTTTTGAAGACTTTAGATGCTCACTGAAATTTCTAACGTCTTCATAGCTTAAATCCAATCCAACTTATATCATATTTCATCATATATCTCAACAATATCTAATCAAACTAATCTAAGGTGAAAACATTTATGATAAGATTTAAGGTGACAACAACAATCCAGTATGAATCCCGCCAAACATGTGAAACAAGTTATGAGTATGTCCAAATACTTACTCTAACCAGTCTAAACTAGTACTTCGTAGTAGCTAACATTGATAAAGATAGATAAGCATAAACTAAGAAAAGAGAAAGAAAGAAGCATACTTGGATCAATTTCAGTGCTGACAAGCTGAAGGACCACATTTCTGCCAATCTTATCAGTAAAATTATCCAAGTGCTTAACAAGTGCCTGCTTCAAATCTTCCTTGATCTTGTTCCTAACAGTAACCACAGCTCTAACCTTTACTTTTGCAGCACCAGGATCATTATTATTACTAGAGCCCAAATCAGAGGGCTCAGAAGCTTTGATCAAGTAGTAATCTTCACTGATAGCAGCCACTGGTCTGGCCACTAATCTTCTCCCTTTGACAGACACCATAGGAACATGGCACCTTCTTTTATTATTGTTGGATATATGGATCAACTTAGTGGATGACATGAATGAAGATCTTTCAATAAGTGATGTACCCATGATCTCTTTAGCTCCTGCCATACTCACAAATGTTTAGTTTATTGTATGGTTTTTGTTTAATGATTTATGGGAGGTTGTTGAGGATGTAGGAACTTGCGCTATGATGTAAGAAATGTTTGTAGTAGTGGGAGTGTATATATAGGGTGGATAGTACTAGTCAATGAGAGAGAACAGTCGCGTCAACACGTTTAAAATTCCGAGTAGAAGTAAGAAAACCTGATTAATGAAGGCCTAAGGTAGTGAAAGTGAAATTTTTGTTGAATTTTCATTTCTGTTTCTCTATTTTTTTTTTTTTTTTTGTCGTTAATTTCCAGCCGAAATGTCAGTACGTCACAAGCATACATGTACACGATCTGACTACATGAGTGGATGAATGGTAGCATTGTCAGGGCATGAGGCATGTATTATGTCCTTTTGTACTCTATCAACGTGTTCAATTGATCCTTTTAGCAACCTTAATTGCAACCTCTACCTTAAAAAGCGAAAAGCAACTTAGTGTTAAAATTAAAATTATATACTCTCCTACCAAACCCTTTTCCAAGTTATAAAGATGTGAGGAATTAGATTTTCAGTTAATATATTAAAACATTGTGACTTTAAAGGAAATTAGAAAAGTTTAATGGATCTTAGAGTATTTAGTTTTCCTCTCATCAAATTGCATAATGGACGAAGCAAAACCAACTCCAAATGTATTTGTTTTTTACAATGTTGATAAAAAAATAACTCATTTACATAAATATATAACTAAGTGTCAGCATTGGTTTTCTTGATCAACTAATCATTGTCGATGGAGTTGTTAATTAGCATGAGGCAATAGTGTAGTTTCACTAATTTTTTTTTAAATAAAGGTTAAATTACAATTTAACCCTATAAGCCATAATTCATAAAATTGATTGGATAAGTTGATCAGTTTATAATAGTAAGATTGGTAGTAACTCATATTATTGGTTTGTAGAAGCAAAGCTAGTCATTGACAATAACATAAAATATGAGTATTTGATTAAACATTGTTTACCAAATGAGCTTCCAACTAGTATATTTTAAATATTTAAGATTTTCATTTTGTGATGATTCAAATCCTGCCATAATTTTAGTTTGTATTTCCTTTTCATTGATAAATGGTGACCCAACAAAAAAATGATGATATCAATAGGGGCAGAAGGGAGGGGGTAGAGGGGGGCTCATGCCCTTGCTAGCAATTGCAATATAGCTTTGGAAAATAAATTTGGCCCTACTACTTGCCCATGCGACTCTACCAGCAATAGTTACTTAAGGAGGAGGATTCCGTAAAGATCCCGATGGTAGACATGGAAGGACCGTCGTCTACTAGTACTAGGGTTGTTATGTTGTTTGTGTCTGTGTTCTCTTTATTTTGTTTACTAAGTTTCGGCCAATGTAAAAAAAAAAAAATAGTTATTATATACTTGTCACTCCTTCACTCCCTTAAACTAATAAGGAGGTAAGCCCACTTTTTTAGCGATATTTTTTTTTTTTTTACCATAATAATGGTTTCTTATAATCTCACTCAAGCCTTATTCCCTAATTTCGCCCTAGTATCTCACTCTTATTTATGAATTAAATAATTTGGGTCTCCAATGTATCAATAAAAAGACAATAAATCAAAATTAAATAATCAATTCTTATTGCTACTCACTCCCTCATACCGACATAGAACAAGTATAAAGGTAAATTACTTTTGCTACTTTTCAATATTTTTATGTTATATCTACAACTAGTTGGGTATTTGCCAATGACTTTAAATGATATAATATTATATAAAAAAATTAAACTTTTTATTCGTAAGAATGCAATCTTTATTGTACTATTGTATATTAAATAAACTCTTATTTTAATTATATTTTCGCCCTTGCTAACCCAAAATCCTGGCTCTGCCACTGGATATATCAAGTATAGTGTAATATAAGTAGTATCTAGAAAGTTAAAGGGACATAAGTATAAATAACCAATTAATCTATAGAACATATCCTTGATAGTCTATCAAGTAAGTTAAATCCCTCTATTAAACGTTTCTAATTTAGAGAGGAATTCATCGTAAACTCTTTAACTTCTACAATTCGTTCGCGTCATGTTGGGTCGTTGTTATACATAAACAATTAATGTCTATATAAGCTTTAGAAAAGAAAATTCTAAAAATAGCATTTTCTTATTTTATTTTTATCTAATATGCAACCGTAAATGACAGAATTTTTGCTTTGGTCCATTTTCATACAATGGTGCAGAAATGGTGTTGTTTGTTTCTCCTGATAAGGGCACATATAGACATACAGAAGTCTATCAAAATTTTATAAATTCAGATTTCAGATTGCACTGATATTTAATTGTTTGGAGTACGGATCGAAGCAAGAAAATTATGAGCACGAATGGGCCCTTAACCGCAATCTTTCTGAAGGAAAAGTCTTAAGATTTGCTGACTTGAAAAGTCCAGCATACATTTCATAATTCAACCTCTCACCGGCCACAAAAGGGTAGCGAAACCTCAAAATCACATGTAAACTTGCAAACGCCGAAACTGTGTGCATACAATCATACAACTTTTCATTTGACTGTTGTCAAAAAAAAAAAAAAAAAAACTGATACAATTTATAAGCTACAACTACAAGTGCACACAATTCCAACTATCACCAAACCAACCGGCCAGTCCTTAGTCTTGGTTCTGTTGGTCCTTCCGCAAGTCAAAACTCAAATACTAAAATTCACTTGTCTTGAGCAAACAAGACATCACTGCGAACCCAATTATCTGCTTTATTAGCATGTCTTCCAAGGTACAACATTGAACTAGTGGTAAGCAATAATAGAACTCAACATAAGTTTTTAGTAAGCATTCGACAAGTAAAAATTCAAAACTCTACAATGCACAAACTCGACTCAAGTTTTTAACGGGATTCCACACTTACAAATTATTTCAGTCCAAGATGGACCTAGAGACACATGTCTAAGAGAGAGCGGTTTTCCAAAAGCAACTTACTCTTTTCCCTCCCTTCCA
Organism: Corrigiola litoralis; assembly: GCA_901111285.1. NCBI lineage: Eukaryota > Viridiplantae > Streptophyta > Magnoliopsida > Caryophyllales > Caryophyllaceae > Corrigiola > Corrigiola litoralis. The sequence goes on along the minus strand of CAAKMY010050888.1, from coordinate 1,471 downwards.
AGCGCTTAATATGCACTCCTTCCTCTTCCTCTCTTTACTTGCCTCTAACTCTCCCACTCTCCTCTGCTTTCCCCTTCTTACTCCTCTTATGTGACAAACTTAGTTTTTGTTCAAGAATGAAGGTCGTCCGACAAAAACGAATAAATGCGAACAACGGTCAAACTACGAGATGAACGTTCATTGCTACAAATTGGGGCTCAAAAACCACCGTTGTGGTCGCCCTAACCATTCTTTATACACTTACTTAAGAGCTTTGACAGGTAGAAGGAAGAACAACATATATGGAGTTTATGAAAATTATTATTAGGTTTCATGTAAAAAAAATTATATTGAGCTACTTGCTAACTTGTAGAGGTGAGTTGAGGCCTTACACAACTCGTCTTTGATCTCAAATTAAGATAATTAAGTTTATATGATCAAACTCAACTACTGGCACGCTCTATATCATTATCACTCCTACGTGTAGTACCTTTCCTTATAAAACTATTAGTTTTCCTTCTATCTTAAATGTTGGGATGCAAACCCAAGTCCCACATCAGAAAAACATGAAAAAATGAAGTTTTTATAAGATACCCACCTTCCCTTTATTATGAGGCCTTTTGGGATGTGCCCAAAAACAAATCCGTGCGGGTTGAGCCCAAAGCGGACAATATCATACTAATGTCGGGACGAAGGTGGATGATCAGTCCCCAACAGTGGTATCAGAGCCACGGTTTGGCGAACCGTGTGGAAGGTGGACTGCGCGATGTGGGAGTACGCCCCCTCCGTGTGACCTCGCGATAGTGATGTGCCTTGCATCGAAAGACCTCTTGATGTGGTTCGATAGTGATGAACAAAGTATCACTTGAGGGGAGGATACAGTTGTGTGGTCCTTGGTTTGAGGGGAGGATTGTTGGGATGCAATCGGAAAAACATGAAAAAATGAAGTCTTTATAAGATACCCACCTTCCCATTAGCATGAGGTCTTTTCGGATGTCCCAAAAACAAATCCGTGCGGATCGAGCCCAACGCGGACAATATCATATTAATGTCGGGACGAAGGTGGATGAACAGTCCCCAACATTAAACTACTTTTTTGAGTTTGAAATAACAATACAATTGAGGCAAGAATTCAGACCGAAAAGCAGTTCTATGCTCTAGGCATGAGATTATTTTGTTTTTTTTGGATAAAAAGACGGTGGCATCAGCCACTAAGTAACATCTATCTATCTATACTAATAATATAATATCTATACCATATTGTTATAAAGTGTTGTTGCAACAACATCGTGCCAAATAAGCATGCCAAATGTCGTAATATCGCAGCTCATATGGTACAGTCAACTGCCAACTTGGCATGCATTAAAACCTACTTAATGTCATTTAATTTTGTTGATATTGATATAAGTACAACTAAATTATAAAATAATTAATATTATTTATCATGATACTCTAAAATTCTATATTCTCATTAACATAAGTCCTTCATAAT
>CAAKMY010050887.1:0-11039 GCA_901111285.1 Corrigiola litoralis | reverse complement strand
TCTCATCCACATACCAAAACCCACCTCCTCCCCTCTCTCACCCGCCTAAACCCACCCCTACAACATGTCATCCTCGGCCCACCCCCTTATCACCCCCACTACAAGCCCTGCCCCACCCTCACTCTTATAACCCGCCACCCATGTCCACACTAGACCAAACAAACTCCACCCATCCCCCAAACCCGCACCCACACCCGGGCTGGAAACCCAACCCATGTCCGCACCAGACCTTTCAAACTCCATTTCTTCTTCCAAACCCGCGCCCGGACTCAAACTCGACACCATAACCGTGCCCAAATATATCTGTTGGTTTAGACTTCATATGGGACACCATCCATGAAGTACAGTGGAGTACAAGTACATGCGACATCAAATGTTACCGGACCACCCCCAAAAGCTGATTGCTTTTACTGAGGCCGTCGGTGCGGGTGCGGGTTTGGGTGAGGGCGCACCTTTTAAAACTAAGGTCGTCGGCGCATGGGCCCCATCCGCCATGTTTGGACTGTGATGAACAGGACGAGGATGAGGGGGAAAAGGAAAAGTTAAGGGGGTTGTTTAAGGCTGTGTGTTTGGGGTGGAGGTGAGTTGACAAGAATGATGTGATTGATATTGGATGTTTTAGTGAAGAAGATGAAAGGGGACGGGTGGTTTGAGTGTATTTAGAAAGAGAGGGTTATGAGTTTGGGGTTGGGGTGAAGGGGATGTGAGGTCAAAGAGGCGGTGGAGTAGTGGGTGATGATATTGTATTGAAGAAAAGAATAAAAAAAAAAAAAGCAAACCCGTCCACTGCACGGGTGCTCACGTTATCATTTAACGGATTTCTAACGGCCGGGTATCCAAAATGGAATATTATGTTATCCTCGGGTACCTTAAATGGAATTACCCAAAAGACGGGTACCCGAAGTGGAATTTCGCTATATGTCGGGTACCCAAAATGGAAATTTTCCTTTGAATTATCTCATAAGGCAAATAGGAGGACATTTACGTAATTTGTGGTTAAACGAAGGGTTGAATAGTCAACTAACATTAAAAAAAAAGTGCAATAAGTTTTTGTGGTCTATCCGAGACCCTACCTTTAATTTCTTTTATCAACAAAATCACGTTAGTGTTATTGTGAAAGGTGAATCTCTACCATAATATGGGGAAAATTCCTCATAGTTAGTAGTGTGGAGTACTAAAGCTTGATGATCATACGGTTGTCGTTGATTTTTCACTTTCCAAAGCAATTATATTTTGATTTTCTATTTCCCTTTTGACGGACACAACCATTTGATCATTGCTTATGATGAGATAATGTGAGTTTCAAAGACAATGGGGAGGAAATTCTACCATAATTGCGAAGGCTCAGTGGAAAACTTTAAAAGTTCATGTGAAACTCTTGAAAGTAAAATGGTTTAACCATAAATTTACTATGCGATTGTACGTCTTACACTTGTTTTTGAGTTTAAGATTTTGTTTTTGTTTTCATGCGTGTTTTCATGCGTGTGGGTGCGCATTGTTTGAGTGTTTTTCATGTTGGGTTAAGTTGGCTCCACTCATAAGCTTTTGTTGAGACCATCTCACCTTAGTCCCGCTCTTACTTCTCACATATATAGTAATGAGAACCTCAATTTTCTTAAATGTTGATATTCTCCGTCATAATTATGGTCTGCATCTACAAGCTTAAGATTGGCTCGAGTAATGTCCTTCGAATTTATAATTAGTTGTCTTGTGCTTATTAAAGTTTTACAGTCGGATTAAGTGACAGTTATCCATAAAGTTGATGGTTATATGTTGATTTGAATGAAAATTAGTATTGTTGAAATATCAAAAAGATACAGGAGTACGGAGTATATCATTATGAATGGCTATTTGCTCAAGTATTTTGATGTAATTTCTTCAAATTTATCATTATGCCATAGGAAACTAGTGTAGTTAGCAGCTGAAGCCACCTAAGTCCAGTAATCTGAATTTCAGACATGTAAAGTAGGTGCTTCCGTGACTGAATTTATTTCAGTGATAGACCATCAGTAGGAGGTGTCTTGTCAAACCTGGACTATGAGTTGCAATCCCAAAACGCGAGCTTAGACACCAATCCAGCAGTGGTTAACACTTAACACCTTGCTTTTAGTTCCTTAGGGTACGACTTCCGTGGTGGCCACTGGCCAGGGAGTGGTAGACACTGGTTGTAGTGGATCTTCCTGAAGTCCTGGCCTCAGAGTTTCTCAGGATTAACGATTACTTGGTTTTAATTTAAACATTATCAACATATTATTTCAGCGAATTATAACACATATGGTATAACGGACAATTAGCTGGTGCATTGTTATTTAGGAAGAATTCAGAAGATTGTAGTAAGCATTTTTTCCTCCCTTGTACTCAAACTCTGCATTGCGATATTCAAAAGATCCTAGTGCTAAGTGAACTTTGTTAAGTAGTTTGTTTGAATCACTATATTTCTCCCATCTTTTGTCTAGCTAGTTTGTTCAATTATTCTTATACCTAGTAGTTTACTCTGATAACTTCATTCTTCTATAACTCTTTAGAAAACGTCATATAGTCCCTTCTGATGAATGATAACTCTACATATAATTTTTATAGATGGTAGTTATAGGGGTTTCAACTTTTGCATCTCTCTTCTTGTTTTGTTACTTTGTGTAAGCTTCTATAAATGTCTGATTCCCTAATTTGCTTGGGTCAAACACTTTAACATACTTCCCTTGTACTTACCTTTTCTTTTAATTTGTTTTTTCCTTTTGCTATATGTGACCTGCAAAGCTTCATAACTTTCTCTGTATCCTTGTATCTGGAGCAGGCATCGGGCACAGGATGTGAAAACAATCATGGAGGTGGACCATCTGACTAGGAAGTGGAGGTCTGCAGATTGAGTGAATGAAGCGGCATTGTATATGTGCTTGTATTTTCTATTTGCGTAACATTCAGCTTCACCTTTTGGGTCATCTAGTTTATCCTGAAGATTTAGATGCAGACTGCTCTAACGTTGTATAACGAAGTTGCTAGTGACTCTGCTAATGTTTTGTCCATCGGGCAACTTCGACTAGTTTGATGATGATTAGCAACTCTTGGGAGTCTAATTATCCTGTGTGAAGACAATTGTGTATGAATGGTCAAATATGAAAATTTGGATTTTCTCACTGTTGTCTTCGACTGACAAGATTGTTCATACCAGCCATGATACTCTGAACTCATTATTTTTTGTAAATACGGCATTTCAGTGCGTTTTAGATCACAGTGAAGGTCTCAAATGCATGTATGACCATTGACTTGTCACTTTCTATGTGTACCAACATGTTTTCTCATGGGTCTTTGAGTTTCCCAGGGTCTCAAGTGAATCTATTATCATCTCTTCGAGCTATTCTGATATTTGCTGAAATATGTTGTGTCATGCTTAGCGCTTGACTATCATTCTGAAATTGATCTAGCACAATTACCGTAAGACCAGTCTCCATGATGCATATGTTTACTACTGCAATACATTTTGAAATTTGGGAAATTCTCTGGTCTTGCGATTGAATACACGTTAAATGGTTGAGTAGTTCGTGAAAAATACACCTACATACTAATTATCTTACAAATCTCTAGTAATGACAATCTTTAAGAGGCTACAGACTAATAATCTTCAAAACTGTATTTACGATATTCCGAACTGCTGCAATTTCAAGGATATAAGAAATATGAAAATTATAAGGACACAGATTAGCTATCGCCCTATCGGGCATTAAACTTAACAATTACAACCATTCAGCCTAATCAAGAATCAAACAATCACCGAATTGTGAGAATCTGGTTTTAAAGAATCAATCCTCAACAATATGGTTTTCGAGAAGACAATATGATAGATGATATCATGCAATCACAAATCACAATGACAATAAAACCAACAAGACATTAAAAATTTACTATGATATAGTATAATTGTTCAAACTAAGCTCAAATTAAACATCAATAACATCATCCTACTAAAAAAAATTTCAAACGCAAGGTCTAATGAATGAGCCATTCACCCCCAACAATTAAACACGCAAGTTACTAACAACGAACCATTACTGATGCCCCCCCTCCTCTAATGAAACTAAACTAGAACCTAATGATCTTGTCGGCCTTCTCGACAGGATTAGCCTTGGCAAGCACCCTTTTGCCAGCCTCTTTGAAGTCGTGTGCACGCGCATGCTCCTCAGGGTGCCTGTGGGACCCACAGAAAGTGGTCCCACACTTGCACTTGAAGCCCAGCATCCCCACTTTCATGTTGCAGATTCCGCACTTGTTCGAATGTCTCACAACCACTTTCTCCTCCAGGGCCAGTGTCATCATGGTCGCCATTGTTTTCTAATGTGGTACTGCTGTGGAATGATTAGTAGAAAGAAATATGCAGAGGCTTCAATTGTGAATGATGAGTAGAGAGGAATAATGCAGAGAGGTTTGATGTGTGAAGGCAAGCATCATACGATCATATTTATATACAGTATAGTACTTGTGTTAGGCGGTTTAGTATGAGCAAACGTGCAGGCTGGATAGAAAGGAACTTGGAGTCCAATCATAAAGTTGTTATAAGACTTTCCATGTTCGAGTTTTTTTTTAGCCGTAGGATTTTTCATTATATCAAATCGTTATGAAAGAGTTGAACTATAGATAGAGTTTTACTTCTGGTAGGATTCTTAAACCGTGATGAAAGAAAACTACAGATAGAGTTTTACTGCTGGTAGGATTCTAATGTGCAGCTGTCAGAAGTTTAATCGCTTATTTTCTACCTGATAGTAAGATTTAAATTGATTGCGTTTTAAGTTACTCTGGCTGCCCTATGTGGTGATCACTATAGTAGAGATTAATTTTTTGTTTACCATATATTTCTGTTAATGTACTGAATTGTGTGTACTGTAGATTATCATTCAACATTTGCTAATCGAATTCTACGAGTTTCTGAGGTGCTCATCAGTGTTGATGATACAAATTGCATACATGAGTAGATTACACAAGGCACACTTGATTAGCAAACTGATTTTTCTAATGTATGTGTGCCGAAACAGGCTTAGTTCCAAAGGTTGAGTCTTTATGCCAATCCTCAAAGCCCAAGGTCAGATTCTATGGTAGTAAACCTCCTCAAAGAGGATGGCAAACCTCTAAGGCACACTTGTTAAGCAAACCCGTGAACTTACGTGGCGAACAGCTGATGCAATCATGGCTTCAACCTATGACATGGTGAAGCATGAGTTGATCTTTAGCTTAGTTGAGAAATGGTGTCCTGAGTCTAACACCTTTGTTTTTCCTTGGGGTGAGGCTACTGTTACATCAAAGAATTATTACTGCCATCAAAGACTTAATACATATGCCATCGGAGTATATGGTTATGATATATAGAGAGTGTTCTACTGTTGGTAGGAGTCTTATCAACTTCAAAACTGCATGCACCGTGTTCAGAATTGCAGCAATTTCAAGGAAATATGAAAATCTTAAGGACACAGATTAGCTGTGGGAGATTAAATTTAGCATGTACAACCGCTCAACCTAGTCAAGAATCAAACAATCAGTGACTTGTGAAAATCAACCATAAACATTATGGTTTTAGAGAAGTACAGGTCTAATATGTAAATCGAATCAGCAGTACACTGAGATTGTTTTTTTTTTTTTTCATGATCCACGATGTAAGAATCCGTGTTGCCTTTCCAGCTGCTTTCTATTCTTACATTTCTATTCTGAGATGGATAATGTACTCGAACGGTACTGGAGGCTATTGTGTTCTCGTCTCCCCTTTACATACCTGAAATCTCGAGTTATTTAATTTATTGTTTCTTACTAGGATAATTTCGAAGTCCTCGATCGCTCTCGCTCTGCTGTTATCATCATCATCACTAACAGTAGTGATTTGGCATTCCTTTGAGGCCCTTGGAACATTCATTAGCATTTTAAGTGTTTCACTCTTATATGTGGAATCCGAATCCTGACAACACCCCATGTAGATTATCATTTTTTAAGAAATGTTTCACAATTTCAGAACTTTCTACAACCATTTCTCCGCAATTACATTCAATTCACGAGGGGTAATCCCTTGATTCTGGCGCACTGTCAGGCCAATCAAACATCACCTATGCTTAGAACTATGTAAATACCGAGGCAGTCTGCTAGTATTTTCCATTTTGTTACAGTTTCAGGCCATTTCAAGAAAAGGAAACGTACCCCGGGCTAGATGTCATGAGTTAGAAAGTGCTGTAGTGAAAATTATGAGAACTTATTCTTTTTGAACAGTAAAAATTGGAAGACTGGATAGTTATGCACACTTAGTGGTGCTCCGTGGTCCATGTGAAACTTAAACCATAAATGAGGGAGAAAATTTATTAGAAAAGGAAGAACTTTGAATGCAACAAACCAATTAAGGTGATGAAGTGTAGAAATTAAGGGTGAAAGCACTTACCAATTGATTATCAATTATAGATTGCTTGATACCAATTGATATGTGGAGAACAAACAGAATTGGTGTTCTGATGATGATTGCTTCTTTTCCACAATTGATTCATGCAATGTTCAGTTATTAAGAGAATAAGAACATATCAATAAGTTTTTGAAGGACCTGTAACCATCAATTTTCAGCTCCTCAGCATAAGGATCGTTTGTATATTGAAAGACATTTGATGACAGAAAGGCTTTTAATTCTTCGAAGATGGCCTATGTAATTTCAGGTTAGCTATAAGACAAAGCTCCGCGACAAACCGTGGAGCTAAAACACGTAACCATTCATAGTCTCATAAACATTTGAGGGGAAATCCACCGTGGGCTTCAAGATGGACAAGTTTGAGGCATCATTGAGCAGGTAGAAAGACTCTGATCACAAAGTTCTGCAAACAAATATACTACTCTTCATCGATTGTAGCATTTGAATCACTGAACTCAAGAACAGACATTATGCATGCCAGTCCATACGTAGTTGCGTCTCTTCGATAGAATGGCTAGTAGCTACATCACATCTTGTTGGAATGTTGGTATGTGTTACGTTCCAGAATATTGCATAGAAGCTTGTCAGGCAGTGCGTTACTCGGTCTACATTTGTCATTTTCAGAGTCGTGAATGACCGGTTCCTTCAAGCTGTTTAGATCCTCTGATTGCACCACTAATCTGTACAAGTCTTTGTGGCTTGTGCTACTCAGAACCATTTATTCTTCCAAACAGTGATTGTGAACTAAAGAGTAAACAGATTTCGGAAATAATCTTAGTAGTCTCCGGTGGGAGAGAATACTTTTTTATGCTCGTGTGATAACTTATTCTACAATATTTACAGAATCAAGAATATATTGAAACGTCGGATCCGTTGGTCCAACTCGATACGTGACTATGTCCATCACCATTGGAAGTGATCAGATGAGAATGAGGACAATCAGTAACACGCCATGTTTGCATAAGCTACAACTTTGACTCAAAACCTATTAATCATACAAAAGTTTCACCAGAAATTCTTAACTAGTCCATAAATGTATTGCTGTATTCCTAAGCTCAAAGCAATGCACAATGAAGTTTTGCTTGGAAACAGAATATGACAACAAACTCTAGGGACTTTATGACATTGAGTATTGTTAGTCTCCCACGTCATCGACCTCCTCTTTAAAAGAAAAAGAAAAAAAAAAACTATAGAGTGTTTCTCTTTTAGACCATACAAGATTGAAGAGTACCATAACAATAATTTTGCAAGTATATTTATCAAATTAAAATCCAAACACACCATAATAAGTAACAACAAGCTACTATTGACCTAAGTACAGAGTACGTATTTATTAAGCCACTGTTGGTCCCTCAAACTGGATTAGGCCGAATGAAAATATTAGCGTATAAAAAGATTATCCATATATAACTGAAAATATTAGCGAATGTAACAGGTGCAAAGCTCTACTGCAACTATGTTATAAGAATGCTAAGATTTATGTAACATTTATAGAATCTGAGATGACAAAAGAAAGTAGTGTAAAGAGAGATGACAAAAGAGCATTGTTATTGAAATTTAAGAATGAATATATGGTGAATGTTTGCAAGTGTAGCATTAATATGCTCAGCTAACTCATTCACTAACAGAAACTGAACTAGAACAACCATAACAGAAAATAACTGAATTCGGTAAACTAACTCTCTAATCAACTGGATAATCCTCTAATTAACTGAACATCAATTACGTACAGACTGTACAACACTATATCCCTCAGAAACGAAGAAATTAAAAAAGAACAAGTATACTATGATAATAAACCCGCCATTGTTGGACTTGAACCAACTAGTTTAGCGATCTTGATAACTGTTCAACAAATTTATCACACTGAAAGTTGAAATCAGTAGGATTATAAGGCCATACTTCATCCAAATTGTCCGAAGGACAAGAAAGTGGGTGCGCAAGATAATCATTCTTGTTGGTCATCCAACAGCTCTTGTACAGAGAGAAATAACTCGTTCTCGTCGTTTTCACCCAAAACCACAGTGTCTAGATTTTGCAGTTGAGGAACAGGAACACAATGATCTTGGAGAACATCATTATGAAATTGCTGTTTGCTAGTGTTCCAAGAAGAACGGTATTCAATGGCAGGACAAGCGAGTGGGCGCGTAAGATGATCATTATGAACTTGCTGTTTGCCGGTGCTCAAAGAAGGACGGTATTCCATGGCAGGACAAGCGAGTTGGTGCTCAAGATGATTATTATGAACTTGCTGTTTGCTGGTGCTCGAAGAAGGACGGTATTCCATGGCAGGACAAGCGAGTGGGTGCGCAAGATGATCATTATGAACTGGTTTTTCTTTGAAGTTCGGGTTGGTAGCATTGAAACTGTTCAAAGAATCGTCTATGCACCTTCTCTTGCTCATGCGACTAGCACCATCTTGATGATCAATTTGGGTCGCGAGAAATGATTCTCCATGCGTGGTCTCATTCTTTTTGTTATCCCGTCTCTTGATGATCCGGCACAGAACTACATCTTTGTTATTCTCCAGTGAGTACTCATGCATTATCCACTTGAACTCTTCCGATGCGCTCGCTGGATCTTTTTCAACGAATCTGAATTGTTTTCTCAGACCAATTTCCTGACCAGAATCAGAGGCTACAATTCTTGTTACTGTGGACTTATAACTCCATGTTCCAACTCCTTTGACTTTTCTCTCGACTCTTATCTTGCTCGTCTTGCTAATGTGTTCTGGTGAGGTGAAGAAGTATCCCTCAAACTCAAAGTGATCTCCTTGTTTCGTCTGCCTCCAATTGTCTTCGGTTAAATCGTAAATACGAGAGGGATGAGCACTATACAAATCAAAGTCACGAATAGGCGCAGATGGAGGGAGTGCTGCACCATTATTTTTTGCCTTAAGAAAATTGATAAGGAGTTCATCACTTGGACAGAACCTAAAACCTTCTGGTTGTGGTTTATTCTCCATGTGGTACTGCTGGGTAAATGATGAATAGAAAGGAATATGCGGAGGCTTAATTTGCAAATGATGAGTAGAAAGTAGAATGCAGAGGCTTAATTATTTGTAAATGATGAGTAGAAAGTAAGATGCAGAGGCTTAATTATTTGTGAATGGTGAGTAGAAAGGAATAATGCAGAGAGGTTTAATGTGTGAGGAAAATGGTGGTTTGATATGAGAAAACTTGCAGTGGATTCTTTATAGGACTTTCTATGTTTGATGGGTCGAATTAATACTGTTTAAAGGATTTATTGTCATTTATCCTTATGAAAGAGTACGTTAATGCATATATTTATATAGATTGTTATGCATTCTTATGTATAGCTGTCAAACCCGCATATTAAGGAGGGTGCTGTTAGTCAATTAGAAATAGGAGTTTGTTATCCCTCATTTCTTGTTACTTCTCAATGAATCGCTTATTTTTCTACCTAAGTAGTAAGATTTTAATTGATTGCAATTTAAGTTACTTCCCTATGTGGTGATCATTACAGTAGGGATGAATTTTCTGTTTACCATTTGATATATTTCTGCTAATGTGGGAATTCAGCTTCCTACTGAATTTTGTGTACTACTCGTATATATTATCACTCAACATTTCGTGGTTCTACGAGTTTCTGATAATGTTTTCTGCGATGTTTGAGTAGACTACACTAGGCGCACTTGTTAGAAAACTGATCTTTTAACATATGTGCTTTCACCCTAGATTTCTTGTACCTTTCAAGGTACAAGAAAAATGACAGTTGTTAATTCTAAGAGTTGTGATGATGTTTCTGAGGTGCTAATCATTGTTGATAAAGAAATTGAGAATTTATGAGTAGACTATCTGTTGATATCTCTGATTCTTTGTCTATGTAAGAAGCTTTCTCCTACCGACGAGGCGCACTTGTTCAGAAAAACTGATTTTCTTTTACATCTTTTACAATTTTTCGTGCGGAATAGAGTAGTTGTCTCTAGTCTGAGAAATGCTAATTAGCATTCAAGAGTAAGTAGACGTAGTTGCTTAGAAAACTGATTTCTACTTTTCTTATTGTATTGGTTTTTGGATACAATGCTATTTGTGAAAATCAAAACTTATCCAAGAAGTTCAATAATGCTTCTACTGGTATTTGGTTCTGCAATATGCTCTGTTCAGAAACTATAGCGATAAGAGCTACGGTCTAGGAATCTGAAGGTGAGGGATCCCTGGAAAATTTTATAGCAGTTTGGTTAATGATGTACTGCGTCGAATGAGCTTTTTAATTCCTTGAGCAAGTGTGGAATTTAGAGAGCTGATGTTTTTGGCATATGGATACAATCAACTGGCATCATACAGCATATTTTCAGACATTTACTAAGGATCATGGTACTGTATGGTAAAGTTTTTGTCAAATTGTATCCTGGATTTTGTGGATAAAGGAGTTTTTCAGTTTTTGTTTCATTGTTTGATGGGAAAATGATTGGTGTGAATCAAAAGTTTGGTGTGCTAATAGAAAGGTAAGGAAATTCATGTTAGGATTTTAGAAGTATTCTTCCTTTAAGGCCTTACTTTGTAGAATTTATTAAAGCTGAATTTTGTCTTAATTGATTTTTTTTAGAAAAATTTATATTTTAGTGCCCTGAGTTTTTGGCTAATTCCACTTT
>CAAKMY010050866.1:537-45243 GCA_901111285.1 Corrigiola litoralis | reverse complement strand
CTGAATGAGTGCCTCCTTGTGGCACTTGGAGCACATGCCCCTGGTTGCGGCACTTCCGTAGAAGCCGCAGTTCTTCACGCATAGCATCGGGACTGCCGGGGCTTTAAATTTGCTTCCACTTTCCTTGGTATTCATTCTTGATATCTTATGTACGTACAAGAAGAGAGCTTAGGGAATTAAGGCTAACCTAGAAGTTGGAAATTGATTAGGGATTGATCTCGGGGTGTTGAGTGAACTCACGAAAACGAAAGTGCTAAGCGAGAAAGAAAGAGAGGTATATAATTCTGATAGTAATAAAGGGAGGGGGTATGCCTCGTATTATATAGGAGGGGAAGTCGGTGTCCAACCTTTTCATATGTGAGTTTCTTTTTGGTACAACCTCTTGAATAATACGGAGTAGTTAGTGACTAGGAGTTGGACTCTTAAATCTTTCCTTATTTCTTTTTCTTCTTAGGAATGTAGGACACACAAGGGATAAGGGAGAGGATCGGGCTCTTTCAGGATTATAAAGAAACTAAAATTCTAGGTTGTATGCTCATTACATGTTTACATTACATATGACGATTGACATGTGAGCTTATAATACAGTAAAGGGATTACTTTCTACAACGTTGTTTTTATTTCAATAAAGTTCAAAAAAGTTCGAAATGTTCTGAAAAGTTCAGAAAACTATAAAAAATGATATTTATTTGATTATTATTATTAAATATTTTTAATTTTAATGTTATTATAATATCAACAATGTTATTAATTGTATCAACTCATTTTTACCCAATTTCACTTAGTCACAAGTTGACTTATAAAAGTCGCTTCATTAATACTATAAAAATATGACCAATTTAAGCCAAAAAGTTACTACATTAAAATGATCAAATTTCACATGAAAATAGACAGTCTCCTACAAGATTTTCAACTACAATTCTAGTTCTTAAGGAAAAATATCTAAATTTTAATATTTGAAACTTGGCCAAATGAAACTTTTAAAATTCTAATTGAATAAATTGTCGTTCTTTTTAGTTTAAGTTTTATTAAAGAGTCACAAGTCAATCTTATGAACCATGATATGCAAAATGACGATGATGATGATTGAATAAGATCATGTATCATGTATCATGTATCATATGTGAACTTATTTCTATTATGTAATAAGGTTATTTTATTATTGTAATAATATGAGACATACTATCAATTTCCAACTTATTAGCTTTTCCAATTAATCACATTATAATAATAATTGTTGTTATTTTGTTATTTACTAAATTAAATTATCAATACTTACGCTATTAAATCAATCATGATAACAATTTAATTTTATTACATTAGATAATACAAAATATATATAACATAAACAAAAAAAGTTAAGAAAAGTTCAAAAAAATTCAAAAAGTTCTAGAAAAATTCCAAAAAATTCAATAAAAATATAGTAAAAAACAGAAAATACGAAAACAAAACGATGTAGAGAACATGCCCACCGTTTTGGTTCGGTATTTTTTTCAGAACTTACTAAAATTTTATGAACTTTTTTCGTTGATGGTCTATATTTATACCTTACTTTTTTACAAAAAATTGAATTTTCTTAATTTTTTCTTAATTAAACTGAATTTTCTGAATTTTTCTGAAAATAAAATAAAAAAAAACGGTGTTGAAAACGCGGCTAAAGTAAGTTCTCAATCAGAATCGTGAAAGATCATTTGTTAGACACTCTAGGCACTTTTTATAGGATTGGAAGCCATCCTACAAAGGTGGGGTCAATAATATTTTGTTATTACGAATTGGCATGTATATAGACTAATTGGTTGTGATCTAGAATCTATTCTTTTTTTTTTGGAAGGACTAGGATTTATTCTTTACACCTTACTTGTTTATTATAATAAAGTGTAGATGTAAAAAAACAGAAATAAAAAATAAAATTCAGCAGAAATAAAACAAAGTTCTTGAAAAATAAGCCAAATTCACACTTTTGTCTTCGTTTGAGAAAGCTTCAAAAAATAAGCTTTTAAGATGAAATAAGTCAGAAAAATATATAGCAAAATAAGATAAGATAAAGAAAAATAAGAAGTAAAACAACATGTCTTCGTCTTTCGTTTTAAAATGCTAACTGTTATTGTTTTGCCCCATGGATTTGCATATCTACAACCTCTTCGGCTTTACTAATTAATAAAGCTCAACTTTCTGTTGAAAAAAATGAATAAATATCAACTAGGGCAAAGCAACTATAGCTCTACAGTCTACAGCACCTCTATTTCAGTGCTCAATTGAAATCTGAAAAGGGGGAAAGATAATTACAAAACTGGCCAGAATCACCTGCTTAATACTCAAGAACATGAGCAAGAAGAGAAAAAAATAAAATAAAAAATCAAGTTTGTTACAGATGCATGTTCATGGTATTATTGCTCTATATATCATGTCAGTGGCTCAAACCGGAACTCGTCATAATTCGACCTGTGGGGAGCACCCTGGAGAGGAATTGCAGCATGCTTGTGCTGTTTTTGTCTATCATCTACCTGCTGCGAAGAAAGTTTCTCAGGTCGCAAATGGACTTCCCCCAATAGAAGGCTTTCTGCTCTCTTCTTAATCTTTTTCTTTGCACCCATGCCATCAACAATCCTCCCATCAGTCAGTGAGCTGTTTTGTGTTCCCTTCACCTTCTGTTGCTTGGGACGTTCGACATTAGGCACATTCATGGGAGTGATTGCAGTTGCAGCCACAGAACTTGGGGCAGTAGACAACCTACTCTGCTGAGTTATAACACCAACGTTGGCATCGGCAGTCAACCTAACGTCCACAAACTGCGATTGATTAGCTGAATTGGATTCAATGCGGACATTGTGCTCTAAATTTGCAGCTACCATCTTCTTCTTCCTGATTTTCTCCTGATCCTGCATAACAAAGGCAGAACTCTTAAATAATTCAGTATAGAAAAATATATGAATTTATTCATGCCGATGTATCACTAATTATTTTCTAGGGTGCTGAAGTGCAAAACCCTAGCTCTACTTGCTCAGGGCGAAACTGCATCACATCAGCGGAACTAAATCTAAAGTGTTACGTTAGATAAAGTGTTAAAATAAAGCACACAGCAACCCTATATGGGAGAAACCATAAAAACTCGTTTACTTTAAGGAAGCGCAATATCAATAAAGTAGCGCCACCCCCCCCCCCCCCCCCCCCCCCCCCCACTTTTCTTGTAGTGAAGATAGCTAGGTCCTACAGTTAACCTAATCCATTTTTACAGAGAAAAATAAGATTGATAGAATTGGTATTACCAGAACAGCCTTACTAAGAGACATTATATCCAATTTGGTATACCAGAACACAGGTTCTAACAAACCAGAAATTTTCCACTCGCCTTTCAGGGCTTTACTGCTTTATAGGGTGTCCTTCAATATCAGTACTAGCTATTACAGGGGCAAGCCTCCGCACACCCAACCCCTTCCCCCTCTTACCCCTGCTTGTACGGGAGCCACTTTAAAGGCATTAAGGTCTTGTAGTGGTGTTGTCTCCAATATCAATTAATGAATAGTGAATGCGCTTACAGGCAACCATCTAGAGGACAAAGAAATAATCCACCATATTTATCTGCACTGGTCCTTCATTTACAAGATTAAACTGGCCTAATGCCTAAGCCAGATCCAAGAAAATACAGGTCTCACTTGTCAATATAAAAAAAGGGGCATGCCTCACATACAAAAAAAAGAATGGTATAGGAAGATGTATTTTCAGAACAAAGAAAATACAGGTTGAGAAGAGGAAGATAGAAAAGTTAGACAAGATTGGGATGAACATCAGAGCATGTATTGATGAAATGAAGCATACTCACTAATTTATGTGGCCTTTTCTTTCACTCACTTTTCTCACCTACTTGTCAGTGGCCCCCATCAGGCCATCAATATGTTTAGTAAGAAATTGCAGACTAATTAAGAACTACACCTTCTCAAGACTACTAATATAGACAAATGACTAATTCAGCAGGTGGAACAATAATTGACAATATAAAAACACACAACTCAAAATGGAGGAATTGACTATGTTTCTTATATGAAAAACTCTCCTACCTCTATCCCTAATACAAAGCCATAAAAAGACATCAGGAAAATCAGACAAAAACAGATTCTACTAGTCTATCGTTCGTTAAATCCCGTGAAACCACTGTCACTGTTTCCTGACCAGTGATAGCACAATGCATGAAGACAACAAAACGTGGAGTTACACCTTAAAAATCAACAAAATCAAAATAGTTGCTGTTACTGAACTCGTTTGCTAGGATCATCACAAAAAGTCATTCCAAAGATTGCTAATTTCTCAATATCTAAAGCACATATTTCAACCGGCTGTAACTATTCACAGAGCGAAAGACCCAACTTAATACTAAAAAGACAGCAAAGCATGACAATACACAACAGTGAAAGTTTGTGACATCAAAGTCTTGAGATTAAATACATGTAACAAAACTCAGAATAACTGGCATAAAGGAAGCTTATCGACAAGCTTCAAGGCAGGCATGAAAGAAGTCCTCCCTCCATTGTGGAGATTCACACATCTAGTAGTATCTAATAACCAAAGGCCATGAAATCTATTTAATAATTCCAAAACTATGAAGTACCATGTAGTCTCTTCACCCTGTGTGTCTTCTTCTAAGAGGGGCTTAACATGCCCTTAAGGCAAAATCGAAGAATATACTCTGTCCACAACAAATTGATTTCTGAAATTGGCAAGCACACAAAATACTAGACCAGGGGTGATGGGGGGGGGGGGGGGCTAGACAGAAGGAAAACTTTTAAAATGCGATTCCTTCCGACATGCAGAACTCATCCAATGCGCATATACTAAGAGAGTACTCCACCTTATTCCTCTCATTCAATGTCCTCTTCCGCTCTTTTGCATGACAAATAGCACGTTTTATTCCATGATTGTCCATGACACCCTTAGGCCATAATTCAGCAAGCTGCAAAGTACAAATAACATATCTTATTAGATGGATTTAGAAATTAAAAAATATATATATATCAAGAATACGACTGAAACAATAATGGCATAGAGCAACTCACAAGGAGTAATGAAAGACAGACTTATTTGACAATGGCAGTCAAAATTGGGCTAGCAAGTAATAAGAGAAATCTGAGGCTAACAAGCAGAACAAAAAACAGCAGGCAGCTATGGGAAAAATATCTTAAATTATGGAAGCAGATTTACGGATGAAGTTTTGTTGAAAGGTGGTAGAGCAACATCTTATTCTGATATAATATCCACCCACACGCCTCCAAAGTTTGTCTGACAGTAAGTGAACTGGCCAACTCATGAATATGGACTGTAGTTGAAGTCCATGGTCCTCAGCCAAACAGAGCAAAAGAGGCTCCACTATTTCTATATGCTCCTCATGGCCTTGGTGACAAAGCATCAAAGCTCTGCTCCTCCACTAAGTCGTTATATTTTGGATATCAACAGTATCTTGTCATTGAGCCAGTGGCTCATTTCTGCAAATAAAGGGGAAGAAGATACAACGTGCCACTAAAAGACTGTACCGAGACTAAACGAACATGGGTTCTTAAGAGGGATAGGAGGTACACAGGCGGTTGGTCATATATTGAATGGATTGAACATCAAGTGCAGTTGAGAATTGGAGATGGCAGTTCGCTCATTCCTAGACAAAAGTATCCAGTTGGCAATGAAAATTAATAACAGCTTGATAATCGAAAACTCCACCCTTTCGGTAAAATGTCAGACTTAAGAGATACCGATGGGGTCCACAAGCACCACACTCAAAAAGTTCCTCTTTTCTATCTTTCAGAGGTTCCACACTTCCACTTAATCATATTGCACAATATAGTATGAATTTTATGATAATTTTGTACATTTTTCTTTCAATTCAAAAAGAGCCACAAAGAGCACTGACACATACAGGTATTGAAACCTGGTCTACCACACCCCCATCGACCACCTAAGCTAACTGTGGCACCCACCACACAATTTATGCTTTCTTCTACATCCATTTTGGGTGAATAGTTTACTATGCACTAAACAAAAAAATTTACCATGATACGACTAATAGTATCTACATAACCAGGATGACACAACTCATAGATCAACACAAGTAGCTGATGGCAAAAAATTACAATAGATGTCTCGTTTTTCAACTCTGAGCAAAGAAGAAATCATGCAGAGTTACCGAAACTTCTTCCTTCCGAAATTCCACATAATTAACCAGTAGGTGCTTCAAAGTTTCGTTTATTCCTTTTAGACCAAAATTATGAGGGGAGACAGAAAATCATGAGTCAAGGTAAAAATGACTACAAATGGAGCCCCTTCCCCCAACCTTTCACCAAAAGAAACAACAAAATAATTCTGAATAGCCTTAGATAAACAATATGCCATAAGGGATTTGCTTCAAAAAATGCACGAAGGAAACAGTTATGAGGTAGCATACCTCCGCATATAGCTTTCTGACTTGAGGAGCCGCATCTTCATCAAGTCCCTGCAACCATGAAAATCAACAAGAATAGATTTAATTTCTAACACAAAGTCACTTAAGAAGCAAAAAAACTTGAATCTTGAAAAGAGTATTGCAAGTTATACATCAACAAAAATATCATAGAGATCGCAAATCTTGTCCTCCAATGTGGCATCCATACAGAGTTGCCCCTTCACTGGTTTATCTGATAAAGCAGATTCTTGCAGATCACCAGATCCTCTGATTTGTTGTTCAGCTGCCTACAAAAAATGGCAACACATAGAGTTATAATTAGACAACAAAAGATAGGTACTTGGAGATCAACAGCCGTAATTGTCGAAGATGCCTATACTTGGAACATGTGTACAACAAAAGATAGGTACTGATCATGTTAGGCACACACCATAGACACTAGGGATGGAACACGTGCTTTAATCATTTCAATAACCTCCTTCTTTATATGCTGAAATTTGTCATCTTTCTCTTGCTTCGCAGACAAGCTTGTATTCAGCAAAACTTTCATGTGTCGCTGTTGCAAAAAACAGAAGAGTTCAAAATGAAAACAGAAAAGCATTAAACCAGAGACATTAAAATGAAGATCTATTAAGGAGCCCTTTTATAAGGCCCCGCCCTTCATATTAGATGGACGATATCAAAATATCAAGCTCCCTATACCAGTGCTTATTGAGAACATATTTTCTATGTGTTCAATCGAGAATAAACTTTTAATCTTTATCTTATGATTTGAATAGAGATGAGAGACTAAAACACTAAGTAAGGCATCGAAAGAAAGATATTTTTGGCCGCATCCCTTAGAATTACATAAAGGTCTTCTCCATGAAAATTTCCAACATAGATATTGGAAAACTAATTGAAAAAAAAAATGGCAACATGGTGTAGGACACCTCACACCAGTGTCATACCGACAATATACAAGGTAGATCAGTAAATGTCAAAAACACTATATGGGTCGAGAAATTTGCTACTCGAGAAATCAAACTAAGGGGGCATCATCACTTGCAGTGTGCACTCTTAAATGCCTAACCCCATAATGAAACAAACTGGTCTTACTACACTGCATGAGTTGTGTACTCATCTTGCTAAGTTCCTATTATGCAAGTAAAACCTAAATGAATCAATAACAAAACATGAATTTCATGCATATTGACCTACTTACAAATTGATATTGAAAGTACTAACTTCCTAATAAATTGATACTCGAAAATTGAATAGTTTCCATGGTCACTGACATCCAGGAAAATGTAAGGCTACTAAATGCCAAGTCCCCGAAAAAGAAAAAAAAACGTGTGAGGTCTAAAGAAAATCTCCTATCAGCAACCACCGTTTATAGTCACATCAGCACCTCAGAATAGAGCACTTACCTTCAACGTCCTGAGTTGAATTAGATGTCCGAGAATACCCATGAGACGGCTCAAGAGTTCCTTTGAGAGCTTACCATTGCTTGCATGCTGCAATACATGAATGGCAAGGTTTCAAGATTTACAGTTCCAAAGGCTTAACACTCGGCAACTGCCTCCAGAAGAGGTAGCATATATCTACAAAGACCCAAAAGCAACAAAAATAGAGAAGACCAGAAGATGCACATAAGAAAAATAGTAGTTGTGTCTACATACCGCTAATCTAGAAACTTTAGCAAGCTTCTGTTTAATTTCTCGAGGCAATCTTCTTTTAATAGACTGTGCTGAAGAATCACCATCTTGAGCATCTGGAGCTGGTGGTCTGGCTGCAAGGTCAAAAATATTATAGTTGAAGGTGTAATATTGCACATATTTTAGGCATAGGTAACTATAAATTACTGCTAGGACAGCAGCCTACTCACATTCTGCAACCATCTTCTCCAGTTCTCTGATAGCCTTCTCCAACAAATTAGCTTTTGGCTTACCACTAGAACCTTCCTTTTTGTGCATATGAGAATTTTTCTGCATATTGAAAACAACGTCAATACAACTTACTTCTTAGCACTACAGCACATTAACTATGCCACATATGCAAGGTTAACTACAACACATCAACAAAGACAATCAGAGCAGGGATTAACTTTTCAGAACAGATAATTGCATTAGAGTGGAAGGGGAGGCACCACAGGCTTTTCCATAACTAGATATCACAAAGAACAAATCGATAAACCATTAAACAACATAAGCAGAAAACCAGTACTACATGTACAATTAGTGTTCCCATCTTTCACGCAAAGATTTCAAGCTAAAGAACATTGAAAAACTTTTAGTAGAAGACATTCTAAAATCAGTATATCTAACATACTAAAACAAGTGAACTGCGGCAGGGAATGTTCAGTAGTTCAGGAAACTGTATCTATAGCTTAATGAAAAGAGTGGGGGTCGGAAAATCATAAATAAACAAGACACACATACATAGGAGCTTCAAAGACTTGGCTTTTTATGATAACCATTATCAATTTCAGCTACTTAGACCAGGCGCAGGCCAAGGACTAAAAAGATGTTTGAAGAAAAGGTTATGTTAAGGTTATACTTTATTGTTATATTCAGCAACAGAAT
Organism: Corrigiola litoralis; assembly: GCA_901111285.1. Taxonomy (NCBI): domain Eukaryota; kingdom Viridiplantae; phylum Streptophyta; class Magnoliopsida; order Caryophyllales; family Caryophyllaceae; genus Corrigiola; species Corrigiola litoralis. The sequence goes on along the minus strand of CAAKMY010050866.1, from coordinate 36,258 downwards.
GTGAAACGTGTTAGTCTAGAGTTTTGACTTTTAAGAAGCTTCTAAGAAGAATACACACTATTTTTGTGTTTAAAGTGTTCTTCATTTAGAAAGAGGTGCCCAATTATATCAGTCCAAACTTGGTAGATATCTTATCAGGCATACTGAACAAGGCAACAGAGTATCAACAGCACCTTTAAGTCCCACCTCAAAATCTAACATAGAAAAACAGGATCACTACTCACCATAGGTAGCACATTATGCTTGGTGTCAGGAAGATTAAGGTCTATCCTTTCACGCATGCCACTCTTATCCCTCTGATGTACCGCTATTTCAGACCCAGAATTGTTGTTTTTAACAGAGTGAGGTTCATGCATAAATTCGATTCTCTCACTGTTGCCACTTGCCTCTTTCAACTTGCTACTAGGATTTTTTGCAGGCAACGTACTATTCTTTTGATTACGACAGGTCTCGGCTAAAGTTAAGGACATATCACTATGTGATGTCGAAGGATCCATTATAGGTTTAGTATCGGCTGCAATCTTCTGTTGATTCTCAGCTTTCATTTCTTCAGAGCTCTTCATAGAAAGCCCATCAGATGTAGGCAACAGTACCTTTTCAGCTGATGATGCAGCTTTCCCAGCACCTTTTTTCCCTAGTTTCATGATCTTACTTGGAGGCTGACCATCACCGTTATCACCAGCAGTCTTTGCCATTTCTTTCCTCCTCCTCTTCTTCGGTTGCTGATTAGCTGACTCTGGTGGCTCACTTCAAGGCAGAACATATAGTAGGTCAAAATTGCATCTAAACAGGCTGCCACATTCAGCTCGTAATAATAAGAAACTTTTTATCCTTGTTCCAGTAGCAGCAAAGCCACAATTTAACAAGAATTAACTACAAGACGAGCACTCACACTTTCTCCAGCGTTCCCCTATTAACAAAATAGCCATCATGCTTTGTCTTTGACTTGTCAACTTCAAAATACTCATCCTGAACAAAAAAAAGTTCGCACAGTCAATTAATATACAGCTGCAAGTACTAGAAATAGCGAACATATAGCCAGCGCAGCTATTACTATCAGAGACTGTGACCAATACAGTTCTGCTCGGATACAGAATTGTATCTGGACAGATCAAAGTGGCAAACAACATCAGGTTAAAGGACAGAGAAGAGATGTTTAGAGTAAAAAGGAAAGAGCCCACATAATCCCAAAACACTTTATATAGATACAAATACCAACCAGTTCAGCATCATCAATAAAAGAATCCTCAGTATCATATTGATCGTCATCAGGAACGTCATTGAGGTCCTCATCATCACTGCTATCTTTGCCCTGACAAGGGTAAGTTGGATGGTCAAACAAATGAACAACCCTCACACCCAAAATCCAGTTTCTTTTTCCTAGAAAAATTGGTTATTTCCAAACAAACAAAGACTACGTATAAAAACCAAAGATTTGTGCAGTCAATCAAGACTTATTGATTCTCACCACATAAAGACGTTCAATCTTCTCAATAACGGCACTGAAACGATGTGGAGCTGGTGGCTCCTCATTTGCAGCAGGTTGTCCCTGAAAATTTGGGGTAAAAAATAGCATCTCGACAGCTGATCCTTCTTTAACCTCTCAACAAATAGAACTTACTATATGATAGTAGACCATAATCAAACATACAAATCATTTGTTCATAACTTACAAAAAAACAACAGGGAAGAAAAAATCACTTCCAGAACATAAATAATTTAGAAGATGTTGGCATGGCTTCACGTGTACAGTTAATTGTTCTCAAATATAACAAAGCATAGCCCTAATACATCAAATACAAAATCTTGTCTCTCCGAAAGGCATCTAGACAAAACATCAACACAGCTAAGAAAGAACAAAACATGATTATCACAAAACTTTAACTGTAAAATATTACCTAAAAAAAAAAGAAGTGTAAACTACAGTTGCTGACTTGCTGTGATAAGTGATAAATGTAGTACGAAAACTTCTCCTAACTAAAGTAGCCACCGACTTCCTTCCACCTAGCTTAACCCAATATAAGATGTTGTTGCTCATAGTTAGAGACGAGATGCACTGATTGACTCAGTTACCTTCAAAAGTAGCTTATTGAATGAGTTTAAGATCAAGTGATCAACAATAAAGCATTAACCATCCACTGCGTATTTAACGCACTTCTAGCACACTTCCAGCCATATATCAGTAATAGATTCAGTTTTTGACTTACCCTTAAATACCAATTTATTCGACTCCAAACCCAAATGGTAATTCCAGTGTACTACCGACGTCGACTAAAACAAGAAATATACATAAAACTCACTACCGATGACAAACGTCGACTAAAAGATGAGATATTAATTCTACTACCGATTTCCCAATTCGATAGATTATGATTGAACTAAAATTCGACACAAATGGTAATCCAAATTCAATGCCAACAACTTTCAAGACATATCATCATTCAAAACCACAAAACTATCACTTTATTCGATAGTTCCTACACTCTACCAACTTATTTGCTAACTTAAACATTACACAATTATACTACAATTTTTCCTAGAAAATTCCAAACTAATGCCATACATACAAATTACACAAAATCAAACTTAACACAAAAGCCAATCACTCAACATTTCAAGAATTGAACTAAAAAACCACCAAATTTCGAGAGTTAGTTATACCGGAGCGAGCCGGGACTCAAGGGCAGGCCGGGCAGGGGCAGCAGCGGCAGCAGCAGCCACTTCAGGAGCAGCAACCGGGGCAGCAGCGGCGGGGGCAGTGGCGGCAGTTACGGAAGAATTAGCCCGGGGGGCTTCGGCTTTGGCGGCGTCTTTGATAAGCTTCTTCCACGACACAATTGTCGTCTCCCCCGGCCGCAACTCCACCGTAAACCTCGTCCTGTCACCCACCTTCACAAACGACGATGACGTCACCCTCCCCGACGACGAATCCCCTCCGCCCCCAAGCACTCCGCCGCCGCCACCTCCGGTGGGCCCCACTCCCGCCATAAAAAACCCTAACCGCCAAATTAATTAGCAAGGGAGTAATTAAAGTATCTTTAATTTGGAAGAAGAGAAGAAGATTAAGATGAAGAAGAAGAAGAAGAAGAAACGTTTCGGAGAAGAAAGAAAGAAACGCGTTTCTTTTTCTTTTTTCTTTTTTAATTTGGGGTTTTTTCTTTTTTCTTTTTTTTTTTTTTGTTAACCGGAAAGAAACGTTGTGTTCTTCATTTTGTGCGACGGCCGCACTCTTTCTTACAACTTCTCTTTTCTTTCTTTCTTTCTTTCTTTCTTTCTTTCTTTGTGTGTGTTAATGGTGTTTAATTTTGGCCTCTTTTTTGGTTATGAGATGATAAAGTCATAACTCATAAGATGGTCATGGTGTGTATTTTGGGGTGTTTTCTTTTTGATAATGGTAACAATTGTGGCATTTGGTTGGTGTCAATTTGGTGTCAAATGGTTATTGGTATGCAGTATGGGGTAATGGGGGTATGGAATGGGCAATGGGGTGGTGTTAGGGTAAAGGTAGCTTAGGAGACGAGGAATTGAGGATGGATTAAAGATTTAAAGGAGGAGTGGGATTATTATTAGTGGAGGACAATTTGTGTTGTGGGAAGGTATCAAGGTCAAGGAGGATCCAATGGGATGCCATTAGTCCATTATCAATGGGCAGTGGAATTATAGGCTACAATTAACTTTGCTTTGGAGTCCATTAGTTAGCACTAGCATAATGCTTGCTTCTCCTAATCGTTTGTTTATGTCAATTGGCTCAACCATGGTGATCATGTCCACTCATTTTGGATTCCAAATTAATTCACTAAACTTTTGTTTGAATTTTATGAATACTAAAAAGTAGCTTGTACAGTACCATTTTATTTATAGTTATTTATCTCAATTTTCTATTTGTTTCCTTGCTCAAGCAATTAGAGAGTGCTACTATTATTTCATTACTTTTCTTATGAATTATGAATTCTTTACTTATTAAAAAAATTAAAATTGATCATTATATTCTTAGAAAAATTGAATACCTTTAAATCAAAAAAATACAATTAAATTAAATTAATTTGTCTTTAATAAACTTATACATGTACAAACTACGTGCTCTTCGCCTTGCAATAATTCTACTCTACAAATACTCCACACATTAAAAAAGAAAAACTAAGATTAATAGTATACCAAATTTTATTCACTAAAAACACTACTAATTGAAAAAAAAAAAAAAAGAAGTACATTATCCAAAACAAAAAATAGGAAAGTTTCCCACTTTTGTCTCCCCTGAGCAACACAGTTTAGTTAAGTTAGTTAAAAAGACATATCCCCTCCTTAAACCCCCCAAACACACTCACCATGTCCACTCTCTCTCTCCTCCACGTCACCCCCCTCCTCCCGCCAAAACCCACCTCCCTCCCTCTCTCTCCTCCACGTCACCACACCCTCCTCCTCACCCCCCACCCCCTCTCCTCCCGCCTCACCGCCCGCCGCCCCCGGGACACGCGCGTGTTCTCGGAGGACGACGGGGGTGATGCCGATTACGAGATGGCGGAGGACGACGAGGTAGAGGAGGTGGATAATAAGAAGGATTTCGACCCGCTTTTCGGCCCGCTTGACGAAGGCGGGGGGCACGAGGAGATTGAGATGGGGGTGGAGAGTAAGAGCTTTGTGTATACGCAAGGGTGGGAGACGGATATGGTTGTGGATTATCGGATTAATGAGGATGAGTTTCATAAGCTTTGTTTGTTTGACTGTGATTTTTTTATAAGGAGGCCGCCTGACCCTGATAGTGATGTTTATGACTTCAGAGAGGTGATTAAGTTAAATTAAGATGATTGGATTATTTGTTTGTTTTGGAGTGTGTTTGTTATTGATTGGATTTTAGTATTTGTATTATTGTTTTTTTTTTTTTTTGGTGCGTTGGAGTTTTTAATACTTCGGGAGGGGATATGAGAATTTGTGTTACAACAGACGTCGTGAGAGAGACCGTCTATTTTTATACATGGGCTTGCGGTAGGCTTGAGTTCAGTTAGCTTGTAGGGAGCTCGTCTAGTTTTATCATAAAAGTACAGTCTTTTTTAAGAATTTGTAGTAGACCTGAGACAACCTCGAGAGGTTTAACTCCTAACCATTAGGCCAACTTTGCTCCTTGGTATTTGTATCATTGTATAATTGCCACTACCTCGGTCCAAAATTCCAAATAGAATGTTGCACAACACATTATCCCAATGATCTCCCGCACTAGCGGTGGGGAGGTGGGGGGGTGGGGGGGTGTTTCGAGTGTATGCAACCTAATCTCGGTTGTTTCCAATTGAGCCTTGAAATCTTGAAATGCAATGTGTTACAATTTGCTACTTCCATGCTGACCCAACAAAGGATATACTCTAAAAATTTGTTACAATTGAGTATATCCCTAATTTGACTTCGGCTTGTAGGGAGATTGAGTTGATGTAACTTGGAGAGTTAGTCTATGATAAAAGTAGACGTCTTTTCTAAGAATTTGTGCTCCGTTATATTAGAAGGGCAGAGGGTTTTGTGATTTAGTTCATTATCTAGGAAACTATTTTTGTTTGAATACTTTTAAAGTAACCTTTTATCAAGGAGTATATATATTACATTGAATTCTAATATAAGGATTTCATGGTTAAATTGGGGGAGGGTCTACTAAGACACCCTTCGTCTGTAACTGTATCCCCCTAATGGAATCTGAGATGCCAATGCAATGGTGTATGTGTCATCAAGAGCGTGGACATAGACGCTCCCTTAAATTTGTTCTTGTGTATAATTTGTGAGTTGACATAATGGAAGATAATAATACATGTTTATCAGATGAGTTTTGAATAGGTGTAGACAGCTTTTGGTTGAATAGGCGTGATGAGTTTTGGCTCATATGGTGTACCAAGCTCAAGTATAGGTGTATCGAGCTTAGGCTCTTTCCCTCTCATATATATAAAATTCTCAAATTATCGAAGAAATTACACTGATAAATGATGAACTTGCATTTTGAGTAGTATGCAATCTGACGTGTAATGTTCGTTGTTTTTGTTTTTGAATATAGATGTATGTTACACCACCCGACACAGATGTATACTCGATTCCCAAGGTTCTGGCTCCCATGCCTGATAAGGTACCTTCCCTTCTAAATTGATCACCGTTTTCTGGCTCTTTTGGTTGTTTATGGCTTTATGCCCTGGCTAGATATACCACTTGAATGCAGATTCGTGACTTCTCAAACTGAAGTTGCAGAGTATAATCTGTAGGACTTCTTTAAGTACCAAGAGATGGATCATTGCTATATACTGGTTATTTAAGATATTCTGATATTGTCACTTGATTACTATTTTCGGTCTCAGTCATCTTCTTTCTTTATGGTGGTAGAAAATGCTTAACTTTGTTCGTGTATGTGTGAACTGCAGTACATTAGATGTGCAATGAGTGATTATGGGTGCTACAATGTGACTGAACCACCTATAGATGCCCCTCGAGATCCAATGTACAAGTCCGAAAGAGAAGTTATGAAGGTGAGGGATTTATTCATAAGCATTTCCGAATTCCTTACTTGAAGGGTCATTTTCTTTTACTTACTTTTGTTTTTGTTTTATAAAATACAGTCAAAGATTCCTAAGTTTCTGGGCTGTATATAAAATGCATCTTGGTGTCTGTGTTTCAGATTTTCTTGACGAAACACTACAGAAATCGCAGATTGGATGACCCAGAATTTGTGTTAGATTTCGAGGAGATATATGTTATTGATTCCAGAACTAAGTCAATAACCAGAGCAAAGGTTTTGGTAAGGCTGATTGCTTCTTTCCCATTGTAATTTGTAGCTTTTTGTAGTTCGTGCTGTTAATTGTAAATTTGTCATTTACCATTCTCCAAGAGAAATCAATTGAAGTGACCAGTTCTTGTTGATAATGGCAAACATCTTAGCAAGAAAATTATTGAACATGAAAAACTGAAACTATAACGATACAGATAACACAAAAACTAAATAACGCAAAGTGGAGGGTGGGGGGCAGATGGGGAAAGGTTTTTAATACTTTTTTGCTTAGATGTTAGTGTGTTACAACTTACAACTAAGGCCTTACGGTTAAGGTTTACATTCTGAAAATGAGGAGGTGGAGGTTTTTAGTTGAGGACAGGGAGATGGGGAAGCGTAAGTCACATAGATTCTAATGGAGCATTGCCTTGACGCTTGAAATTTATATTATGATATAACTATTGATTGGGCCTCAACCATTGGCTTAGGTTTTTGATTATCCTAATATTTTATTCAATATGCCCCTTTTGCTTAGATAGTTGGCAGTGCATTCTAGACAGACCTGTGTGTTGTGGTTAATTGGTTCTCTGTCAAAAAGCCGCCATTGACTTCTCCTCCTTAATCCTCAGAAGACCATTCATCCACTCCATCAAACAAAGATGATCTCTGCCTTGCTAAAAGCATTGCTACTTGCAAGAACTGCTATTTGATGCCTCTTCAGTGTCTTGAAACCATATACATTAGGCTTCGTGCCATTTGTGACCATTATCAATGCTAGTGTATGTGGGATCAAAATGCTGGCTTGCGGGAATAGACTTTATTAGCGAATGCGGAATACATGGTGATGACTGATGACAAGACAGACTTGGAAATACACTCAGTATAGAGGAGCTATATGGGGAAGTGAAATGAGGGAGAAGTCATAGCTAGGTGGAACTGATACGACAAGAGTAGCCATATTCACTACACGGTCCTGCTTGTCTTACACTCTTACCGCTCCATTGACCTTTATAGTAGATTTCGAAATTTTTGGACGGTAGTTTAATGTTTACAACTTATGTTCCTTAGATATATAAACTTTGCACATTTGTTTTGTTTGTTATCACTTGGATATTTTTGTATTTTTCATTAGCCTATGAGTGGTTAAACTGAAAATACGCATGTAATCATGTATAGTCTCTGTTTCTCTTTGCTACCAGCCTGGTCCTTAAGATTTTAACCTCATTATACAAATAACTTAGTGTCGTGCTCCTTCTCTGCTTTATTTTTTTTTTGAGGAATCCTTCTTCTCTGTTATTAGCCTATGGTAGTGTGTGTGTTTTGACTTGGCTGGTAGTCTGGTACTATATCTAGTGTATAACAAAGCTTGAGATGCACCTCTAAGTGTTGCCTGTTTCTAACCTATTTTTCTTTTGATTTTTTCCTGTTTACTGCTCCTTTCCTATAACTCTTTACATACAATTCTGACTTGGCTGGTAGTCTGGCAGCCCCCTGCCCCCCCCCCCCCCAATCTCGTTCTCCGTTGTTTCTTTTTTTTTTTTTCTTCATGTTATTATCCTTCTTTCATGGCAGGGATTACTCCCAGCTATTCTTAAACATGCATGGTTAGGCTGTTATTCCTAATACTTCACTTCATCTGGGTAGATCACCAGTTGCAACTTTACACTTGATGGTGGGAGAACTGCTAATGATAGTATTGAAGATGTTTAGTGCTGCTTTCATCACATTTTTAATTTCATCACTCGTCTCTTTAATTTAGAATTGCTGGGTGAATGATAAAGCTTGTTTTGTTGATATTCTGAAATTGCTCTTCTTTGCAGCCTTAGAAAGATTGCTTCATTTATGAAACTGAAGGAGTTTGCTGACTGCTTTAGTCTTCCCTTCTGACTAGGTCACAGTCCCCGGGGGAAGGAACAGGGACAGAAAGGATGACTTGCTTGTCATCCGTGATAATGGGAACTCTTTCAAGATAATTCGTGCGGTCAGTGTCTTTTGGTGCTTTGCATCAACTTCTTATTTGAGACCTGTTTACCCCTTCTTTAAAGTCGTTAATAAACGCATTTCATCCATGGTTTCAGAGTGAAAGAGATGATCCAACCACTGTAATAGAAAGGGAAGAATGGACTAAAACAAGACAAGACATGGAGAGACATTTGAGTAAGCTGCGTGATTTCAGTGTGTCAAACTGGTTCTAGTTAGCTTCATTGGTGGACAGACATGACATAATGTGAAATCTGTAAAGCTGATGCCAAGAAGGTTGGTTGACCTCACTAGAGACTGCATTTTTTTCTCGAGTGCTCTGATCATGCTGCGAGTGTGACGATGTTAGTATGAGGCTGATCAATGAATTTTGTAACACAGAAATATGCCACAAGCTCCTAGTACATGCCATCATTTCGACTTTACTGTCAAAAGGAGCTTGTATGCATAGCCGTAAAATTGTATCTGTATTAGAAGTTATAAATGTGCTATAGGCCTTCGCTGCTATCATTGGGTTTTCCAGTTGAAATGTCTGTAACTGTATATGGTGCTCCAGATAATACGAGGACATTTAGTCAAAGCTAGCAAAATAATCTTCATCGCAGGATGCAAGCAGTATATACATATCTCTTCATCTATTAGCTTGTTTTTTTTTCCAAAGGAAATTATTTTCATTGATTAAAGAGCCATACGACATCTATAGTACATCTCATAATTGAACGAGTACATATCAAACAAAATCAGAAGAAACTCAAATCCAAAAAATCTTGGATTATTGTAAAGTAGATATGGCTCTTTTGTATGCGCTTTATCATATCGATGTCTAGTTATAAGTATGACGGGTTATACCGATCCGTCATGGTTTTGAGAAGAGATTGATTTGACTTTGTTGACTACAAGTGGTGAGCAGAAACCTATTGTAGTATCATATAAAGTACCGTTGACGTGTTGTAGTGGTTGTTCACTTCATCTAGGAGTTTGATCCGTGTTCATGGGAATAGAGCATAATTTTTAACTAGTTGTTTACCTCTTTGGAGAGTGCTATTCAAAGGAACAAGACTTAGTCATTGCTTTTAGTGATAAACATCGTTGGTGTAACCAAAAAAGTAGCAAAGAGACTATATTTGAGAACAAGTGAGCATGTGCAAATGGATCTACTGATATGTGGTAAGAAGCCTCTAACCACCAATGGGGCTATAGGTATAAATTAAAGTACTAAACTGGCATATACTTACTGAAGTAAAAGTCAGAATCAACCAATAGCTGACACGCATTATCAAGATCTAACAATGTTATTCCATACATAAGTACCAATGTGAACAATGTTATTTCTGACACACCATCAGGGTCCTTACCACGAGCGCAACCCCTTAGAGCAATCCATCGATAGGCAAATTTCCAACCTACTTTATATGTTACGTCCCCTTTTTAAATCAAGTTGGTTAGAAGTGAGATTCTATATATTGCACTGATAAGCATGTTAGCAACCTCACTAACTATGTCCCAATTGCTCAAATATCTTAAAACTTCACAAATTTCATTAAGTTCATTTTCAAGTAAATAATAATTGTAATTATTAATGGTTAACAACGACAACGACGATGACAACAACAACAATAATAATAATCACCTAATTCATATATAATTTATAAGTGTTTCTAAAGAAACTCATTCCATTCATCATTATTTTATATTTTTTATATTTATGAAGTTCGGTTTTTATAAGTTCTATAGATTTTAAAAGTTCATTTCACTAGTTTATTTATTGTTATCTATTTTATCATTCATTTTAGAATTCACTTATTATTCATCCTTAAAATACTCTAGTTAAGTCATTCATATATGTTCAGTTGAAATAGATAATAATAATTGTTGTTGTCATCGATTAATTATTATTATTATTATCGAACAACAACAAAATTAAAACAATAAATGGTAATAATAATAATAAGGAAAATTGGTATAGAATAATCTCAACTATAACGCTTTGCTTTAAAATAATCCCAACTATCGTTTTTTTCAGAATAATCATAATTTGTCCTCATTTTTGCACGTAATGCTGCCGCATTTCCGAACCTAGCTTTGGAGTCTTTACCTATCCTACGTGGCACCCAAAAGCTCTATTTTGTTCCCCATTGACCCCGACTTGACCCCCTCCCTCAACTTCTTCAACTCCTCAAAACATTCCACCTCCTCCTACATCCACCCCGACCCACAAACACTAAAGAAAACGCAGCCAAACTAGACAACCACCATCCCCACGACCTCTCCATATCCCGCCACCACACAATCAACCTTCCCCCATCTCTACACCACCGCAGCTACCCCAATCAAACTCAAAAACCCATTACATCAGTCACTACCCCACTCTAGCCACTGCCACTCACACCTTATCCAACCCACCATCACCCTCTTCCCCATCATTGTTCCCCGTCTTCACTGCTACCACATCCACACTGCCCCTGCATCGCATATTAGATGAAGAGAAAACATCCCACAATACAAAATCTCACCCCATCTCTGTCCCACCACCCACCCGCACCCCAGCCCACCCTTACAATAATCCACCTTCAAACGACCACCATGCCCACCGTGCGACTACCCTTACTCCCCGTGCACCCACACTCTTCTTCTCTCCCGATGTACCAAAAACTGTATCTTAGCCCCCTCCAAATCAAATCCTTTTCAATTCACTCTCAAAGCCCCGAAAACACCCTTGATTTGTATAGCATAAAGACCCAATATTGATGGGTGAACTTGTGAATAATTTGTGGGCTTTTAGAATGTTGGCAGAAATGGAGAGGAGGAGGATATTGGTGATGCCTTGCTTAATCAAAAGAGAAGTGGTGAAGAAGCGGTTGAGAGGCGGCGACGTTGACAAGTTTTGGGGTAAGTGTGGATGAGGGAGGAGGAGGGGGAGTGTTTGAGGAAGATGAAGAAGTTGAGGAAGGTGGAGGGGAGGTATGTCGGGGTCAATGGGGAGCAAAATAGAGTTTTGAAGTGCCACGTAGGTTAGGAAGAGAGGCCAGACCTAGCTATGGAAATTTGGGAGCAATACGTGCAAAAATGAGGACAAAGTAGGATTATTCTGAAAAAAAAACCATAGTTGGGATTATTTTAAAACAAAGCGCTATAGGTGGGATTATTCTATGCCAATTTTCCAAACATAGGGCATCAAATGTGAATTAGCCTAAAACAAAGGGCACCAAATATGAAAAAATCCAAAGAAAAAACGAGCCCAATCTGTACATGGCAAAAGTCTGGGGGAGACACAATCTATACTAGTAGTACTATTAAAAGGCGTTGAAATGCCAGGAGACTTCCACGTGTATAACCACTTGGTGTCCAATCAACACTTACATGTATAATGGGGCCCCTATAACTAAATCTACCCATATAGTTAAAGTAAAAAAGAAATAGAAAATGGTAATATTAATTACCACACTTAATAACAATAGTAAAAACTGAATAACTAATAACATTTTTTAGCTAATTTAATCATGTAACGGTAAACTTATTAATCATTACAATTACTATTGAAATTTTTTCCAACTAGGAACACAAAAAAGAAGCTCCACAAAAAGAGAAGAAATTTAATTTATGTGGGTAAACATATACAAATGGTATTGAAAAATTCTAAAAAATAAATAATAGGAATTTTACCTTATAAATAGTTTCGTGTAGTATGATTTTTCAATCATTATTACTCATTTTAAGAAATTTGTAAGTTACCAAAAGCTCCATATAATCTACAACAACTCCGTTTCTACCAAAACATAATCTAAAACAGTTTCGTGCATCGCACGGGCCCAATTCATATTATAAAACTAAACTATGACTCTACGAGCTGAGGATCAAACCTGGGAAGACTGAAGGACTTAGGTTTACACAATATGAAAGGATATGGCAGCTTCAAGACTGAAGGACAAGGGCAACAAGATAAAGGAGATTTTAAAAGACAAGAAGAAGGTTACTCAAAAAAAAAAAAAAGTGTTTGCACAGTACGCTCCACGAGCTTGTGATTTTTCTATAGTGTTAGAAAATTGGTGCTAAGATTACAAAATAACAACAAAAGTGCTAACGGCGGAGACATTGAGGATATCTCCAGGATTTACTAAAAACTGAGTTTTTAATGACATAAGAGTGAATAGTAAGCTCTATCATGACTCGTGAACTGTGTTCATGAGTAGGACTAATACTCTTACAACTAGGGATGACATCAAGTAGGATCTAGACATGGTCTAGTGGGATCCAGATCCAGATCCATTTTCATAAGTGCAATAATAGTTGGAAACCAAACACAACAGTCTGACGTCAAGTTTGGAATTTTGAAGAGGACCGATCGGAACCTCCTGGGGTACCGATGGTAATGATGGTACCGATCGGTACCCCAACGCTATTGATGGTGAGGTTTAGGGGTTTATTTTGTGGATTTCCGTCCTTTTTGTTTTGTCCGACCTAAAACTATGTTTGCCTTGTTCCCCCTCTCCAATAAAATGGTAGGGACGGTTTAGACCTAAACCATGCATGATTAAGCTCATTTTCAACCTAGAGTAACTCATATTCAAGGGAATGATTTGGGCTAGGTTCTCCTAAAAGGCTAAGGTTTGATATTTGGGACATAGTTCACTCCTAGACACATCTAGTCAACCATTGATCCATTGGGGTCATCACGATATGATTTGATGGTCAATTCACAAGCTTAGCTTGTCATCTTTTAACTATTATATCGTGTTTTATCTTTATTATTGTTGATATACCTGTAAATGGTGACTGGCATGTTTTGATTACATACTCACATTTATACATGACCATTGAGTAGTGAAGAGGGACTCTTTTGTTCAATGTGGTTTATGCTTTTCAAATATACGAGTATAGGAGATTACATACTCAAAATGTTGCTGGTGAAAGCGGTTATGTTTCTTCATCAATCTTATACTGCAACGTTAGAAACAACTAGACTAACACTTGATTTGGAACTTGTTCGCTAGCTCTCTAAACATAAACACTTAATTTTACTTGTTAATAATCATTTTTCCCCAGCAATTGGCATGTATTGTCATTGTAACATTTACGATTATGGTCAAGCTACAAGCTCTAGCAGACGGCAGATCACCAATTAGAAGGGAAGCAGTTGCAGAGGTATATAAAAGAGCTCCCTTCTTTGACCAGTTTCAAATCATTAAGGGTTCCAATATAGGGAAGGTTGTACTAGTATACGGAGTATAAGTTTGATATCGCCGTTACGTATTGGCAATTTGGCATTGATCTGTAAAATGAGAATGGTGATAATTTGCAAAAGTATGCCACCTCTAATGTATTTTTGGAGACTTACCTATGGGACTTACCCAGAAAAGGTCAGCTGAAGAGTTAGAGACACATGGGATCCCAAGCCGTTTTGACGAGGTTGTAGTCTTAGCCTTCCGTACAGGACTTGAAGAAGGAATATTTCAAGAATTGATGAGAAGAAAGACCCCAACCTACTTGGAAATTATACAACGTAAGTCCCAAAGTGTACGTTAGAAAGGAAGGGTCACACAGTTGAATGCGTTATCCCATTACCCAAGTACGAGGAACCGCATAATGAACAAAAGAGTATAACCATACTATTAGTGATAAAAGATATCACCCTTATCATGGGGATGATTTCTCCAAGCAAGCAAAGAAAGAGAAAGCTATCCCACCCTTCAACAAATTTACACCTTTGAACACCATTTCTGGTTTGCATTACGAGTCAATTCGGGTTCTTACTATAGTAGCAAGTGACTCTCATTGTTTAGAATGACAAGAGCCAGCGATAGCATTCACAGAAATAAAGAATAGGGCTTAAAGCAAATCTTAATACAAAGACTTCAACGTCAAATAACCAAACTCATATTAATACCAAAACTTACAACATTATATAACCAACCTAATGTCCCAACTCTGTCAAATTAAAAAACGAAAGGTATTAAATCAATAAAGACTGACTAGGAAACATATTTTTGGCAGCGATTATACACACATTCCATTATGGGATATGTAATAACGAGTTGATTTCGTCCTCATGGCAGCGAGGATTCAAACACAAAATTACATGCTACTGTACACCGCTCAACTTGGCCCAGTCTACAAACTGCATGCCACCGTAGATATTGTTCGCAAATCGTACTCCAACCGTGAACGCCATTGCTACAGGAGGGACCTGCTTTGCAACTGATGATGTTTCGACTAGTCGTTCCAGCCCATTTATAATTTGATAGCGAGTATTGGATGAGACAGCTAGGAAAACACCTATTTTTTCAAGCAAAAGCAGCAGTCATACATATGGCCAAAACCCAATTAACACTAGGATTAAAAAGATTTGACAACTCAATCAATCAAGATGAGATGCAGTGAGGCAGGAGCAGGGAAATCTTTACTGGCAAACATATCTGTGTGGGGGATAAGCAACTCTAGGGTCCATATAACTTCATAGAACATACAAAAAGAGTATTGCTGGAATCTTCGAATGTGTAAGACATCTATAAGTTGAGTATATAATCATAACTGAAACCCTAAATCATGTTTGAATGCTTATTCCCACTCGAAACAATCTCCTGCTACTCCACATTATCATTATAGAAACATGAAATGTGTTGGTGGGAGTGCCAGATTGACTTATTTCAAAAAAAGATCAACCAGATTATAGAATTTGGTAGAAAAACAGGTAGAAAAACCGGTAGAAAACAGTAAAAATGGTAGAAAAGACAGAAAAATTTAGTAAAAATACCATAATCGCTACCTCCGTAAATCTTGGATCCGCCCCTCCAAAACAATGTGTTCAGAGGTAAGTTTCAGCTAAAAAAATAAAGTGTCTACACAATTTAGTACATTATGTGGACAGGAAAACGTAATAAACCAACATGTGACACAGCTGGTCAACCGGTCAGCCGCTTTCATTAATGTTTTTTATTTGGGCCTATGGGGAGAGGGGGAAGGGTGCATGCTGCATATATAGCCTAAAGTCGTATTTTGCACGGAAACTGGTCGGTTGAATCGAACCTCTGGACACTAGAGGAAGAGTATCACCACTAAGGGCCTTAATCCCACCCATACATATATATAACAATATAACATTATTCTTTTCCGATTTTTCCCAGTGATTGGAAAAGAAGGGCCCTTAATCTACCCAATACTGGACTTAGAACGAGAACGCGAGAGGTAACATGGGCCATAACCTAAAAGTCGTTGTATGCAGGCATTAGAACATGATGTATCAAGAAGGTGGCAGTGTGGCACCTTGAAGGCCTTAGAATTTGAATTTTCAACCACCAAAAGTCTGATAACTATTTTTAACCACTAATTAAACCTTAGAGCTAGCATGCATCGTCTCATTTAGGTATTAAAACGTGATACATCAAGAAGGTGGCCAAGGCAAAACTAAACAGACCACTAACTTTCACAAGTCATGAAGAAACTCAAGTCTTCAACACCCTTCTAAACACTAGAGTCTTAAGTTGCAAAAATAACTATATGAAGGGACCAACGGTAAACGTTCCAAAATAACTGGGAATCAAGGTTAAAGCATGTTAAGACTTACCCCAGAGTGCGGCGCTTTTTACAAGTGGCGGAACAGGCACATCCTCGTCAGATTTCTTTATGCTCCTATTGAGCAAAACAAAAGGAACTTAAGCAGTCTAATTTTCTATAACTTAACACAGTATCATGAGAACAAATTATATTCCACAAGGCAAGAACACCCTGGCCTGAAGAAACTTAAAGAGGGCGATAAATACTTTGCTACACTTAGTCCTGAAATCCAGGCACAAATATATCTTTACAGTATTTCTTCACTAAGAACCTATGTTTCAAAGTGGAAAAAGAAATTAACATATTCTCTTATTTGAGTGTAAACAGAAACTCAGCTCAAACTTGATAAACATTAGTACTAATTCTATACTATTGCACATTCCTTATCCCATCAATCATTCTAAAAGGAGCTTACAAATATTATTGCATCTGGTTCAATCAGCTCTTAATAAAACCATGGATAGACCTATTAATCTTCGGTAGGGTGCTAGTTGAAATTTACTCAATAACAGAAGGAACATAATTCTTTGAATGTAACAATCAATGATTTTTTTTTTTTTTTTTTTTTTTGCAGCCAGTCACCACCCAGCAATGACACTACGATAAAAAAAAAATGCTACTGAGCAATGGCAGATGAAGCTAGCTCAGGTAAAATGTGATTAGTGAGTAGCCTAGTTATTCTAAAGTATGTATAACTGATGCAATGGAGAACTGGAAAGTCATATCTTATACTCATTTCATTTTCTATTTTGCAAAACAACAGCTAACAAACATCAAAAATGATTTTTGTAGCCTCATATAGATATAACATACAATTACTGGAAGAATAAAATATTCACGGCTATATATCATAAGCTAATAAACATAGAAACAGAACTAGTTTGAAGCTCACCGCTTAGCGGTCATCATCATATTTGCGATTCCTTGACCCACTATTCCACATCCAAATCCAACAGCACCGTATAGTACGCCCTGGACATAGAGTGCGTAAATTCCGAGAAAAATGATAATCTTACTTTATAATCCAATTTAGTAAATAACATTTGTTTATCATAAATATTAAACAAACACGAGATTTCCTTTATTAGGTTATTTTCACTGAATAGAGGAAAACTAATTTGATTTATCATACATTTATTAGCTTGTATATTAGAGTTGTTTCATGACTATAACTTCTAAGAGGACAGCCATGACGCGATCGGATGGGTAATATAAATTTAAGAAGACATTTTCTTTCCAGAAAACTCAAGGCTATCCTTCTTGGGTTATTAATTCATATCATTGCACTCAAAATATCTCGATACATGTAATACTGCATAGCTTAGGGCTGGGGTGGTGTGGTGGTAGTCGTCGAGTCTATACAAAACAACAGAAGGATGTCCTAGAGCTTTTATGCTGAAGTGGTGTAAATGTGTAATGAGGGTGGCAAAGAGAGAGCAAGTATTGTATCTGGCATAGAAGCAAAAAATCTGAAAGTGCATCACTCTTGTGAGGTAATAGGATGATTGCGAGAAAAATTAACGACAAATTTATAGAAATTCTGGACAAGCCAAGGTGTATAATGTTCTATACGCCATTGTAATTTAGCCAAACCCAGAGGAAGCAGGGACTACACACGACAGGGAATGAGTGATTGACTGTTTCGTTAATAGGTGTCCATCGTCCAGATGACGAAGCAACTTAAAAAGGTATGCTATTTACCAAAATGAAATGTTGTCCTGTACTTTTCTAAAAAGGATTTTACTAAGAAGTCAATGTAAGTAATTAAAAATTTCGCACTCCCTAATTTATAGAAAGGGCACTCAAAGATGTACGGTTCACTACCTTGTAGAAGTATGTTGCAATTCGCTGCTTTGCTGAAAACCTACATCCTGGCCTTTCAGCCTCAAAGACACTACAAAGGCAACATTAAAGGGGTGAGTGTAAAGTGGAATTTGCAACTATATAAACAATAGTTGCATACAGCAAGTGTGAAAGAATGCAAAAGGGGAGAGAGGGAGAGGAGGAAGGTCACAGATAGAAATGCTTCAACTGCTGTTTGAATATTTAGTAAGGGGAGGGAAGAGATGAAAATTCTTCAGTTCTCTAAATGCATAATTTGAGAATAATAGTAAAACATAAAAGTTCAGTTTGTGAATCCCCCTCTCTTTCCCGCCTTCAATCTGAACACTAATATAGTCAAGCCCTGATATTTTTTAGCTAAAAAATATATATATATCGCATCTAACATGTCAAAGAAGATAATACAGTAGTTCCAGTTACCTACTGGGCAGATCACGACAAGCATGCTGGATACGTCCCATAAAACCTCTTGACACAGTTTGTTGACCAATACGAGCATACGGTGCTAACATACCAACCAAGGCTATGTCGACAACAATACCAACCAAAAGATCAGCCATGTACAGTTCAAACTCATTCCAAAAATCTTTTCCTCGTTTTTGATATTCAGCAAATGTTGCGCAACAAGAATCAATTACTATCTGCATAATGATTCCAATACAACATTACATAATCAGCACATAAAAATCTCATGTCGAAGCCCACGAATAAATGTATAACTATCAGTTGCACACTACAAAGGAAAATGTAGCCCCAAGATTAGACCCCACATAAGCTATCCGTCATCACGTACCTCTGTCCCAACTTTAAATAAGAATGCAGGATCTGCTAGCATCCTGTTACGAAGCATTGAGCAATGTCTCATCAAAAGGCCCAGTGGCCAAACTGATCCCTAAAGATGAAAATGTACGAATCAACAAAAGAAATAAATGAACACCGTAACTCAAATGAACTGAAAACATTGCTCAACTTGAATACCAAATTTCACTCGGTCAGTTAATATGAAAAGAATACGCCTATATTTCTTAATGATATTTATCAGAGTTTTATTTTCTTTTCACATCCTTTTCACATGACTTCAATCCGTCATTCATAAGAAAAATTCACAGCAGAAAGTTTTGACACATTTTCGGTAGATATACATAAACTCTAAACACATTCTGTTCTTAAGCAAGAGGCCACTGAGATACTTTTACTGATCTCCACCCTCAAACCAGTTGCCAAAACAAGTTTCAGTAATGATATGTCCATCAAGTCTAGCGAGCGTCCAGAATTCAATCTGCTATCGAGGATCAACTATTCATTCATAAGCTAAAAGATTACCTGCAACTCCAGATACCGCATAAGTAATAGTTCTCTGATCCCTGTGGTTTCTGCAGCTTCCAGTATATCAGAGGGAAGAGTTGCCCCACGTTTCTCAGTCTCTCTGATCACGTCCTCAAACTTGAGAAGGGGTCCAAACTCCTTTTCCTCATAATCATCCCCTTCATCACTACCACCACCGCCGCCTCCATTATCACCATTTTCCGGGGGAAGCTTTCCGTTACCATTTCCAGAGTCCTCTAAAACCTGATTGTCCTCTGAAATGGACACTATCTTTGAATTAGAGTCTGCACTGAAGCTTTTCACCAAAAAAGCATCTTCGTATCTCTTT
Source organism: Corrigiola litoralis (assembly GCA_901111285.1). NCBI lineage: Eukaryota > Viridiplantae > Streptophyta > Magnoliopsida > Caryophyllales > Caryophyllaceae > Corrigiola > Corrigiola litoralis. Next base: position 16,501 of record CAAKMY010050866.1, on the reverse strand, counting down.
GAAGGGCCAGAATTCACGACTCTAAGCGGAGAATTAGCTTGAGAATAACCCAACACCCTACATTTAACAACAAAATTGCAACTCCATCGCCTACTTGAATTGATCTCATTTAAAAGAGTGTCATGGAAATGTGATAGCTTCAAGCTTGATGAACAAACTGACATTGCTGCCAAAAGAACTCTACAATACACGAAAACATATATCTAAGAGATTCTTTACAAAAGGTATCAAACACATCCATAAGTTGCAACAAAAACAAATTACAATCAGAAAAATAAACCTAACACAATGACATAGAGATGATTCAAACCTGATCATAAAAATTATATGATATGTTTATGTGCGGTACCATGGGGAGCCTGGGGTACACCGGCTACCCCCCTCCCCTTTTTTTTGGAAAAAGGTAGAAAAATGGTAGAAAATAGTAGAAAAGTTGTAAAGATGGTAGAAAATAGTAGAAAACTATAATATGACTACCCCGATATGTTGTTCTTAGATTCGCCACTGGACATGTTCGAGTTGAAACCATGTCCAATGGTTACAGATTCCAAATATCCTTGTCATATGAAAATGCATGTCTAGTCATTCCACAATCCACATAGCATTCTCGGGTTCTCTTGTAAAGATTCTCTTGTAAAGATTAATTCGTCCGAGTTCAAGTCATTTCCTTACAGAAGAAAGACAATGGTGTAAGTTCTGAAACTCTTTGTCATATGATAATGCAAGTCTAGTCATTGAACACGGCATTCTCGGGTTCTTTTGCCCTCATATATTCCAGTTAATTCGGGTTGGCTCGAAGCACAATACTGCATTCGACTAATTTTTCAGTATAGTTTTCAAGCTCATACTAGATAAAGGAAAACATGAGTGTGTTAAACCTTAGTCCTCCTTTCTCTCTTCATTTTCCAAACTACTATGCCTCATGCCAATTCTACTATGATCACAATCAGCATTTTACAGTGCATGGCTAATTGGCATTACTCAAATAATAATCAACCTACATTCATTGATTAATGAGCTAAAGTATTTGCATTTGACTAAATGTTCAACAAAAACTAAACATACCCATCATAGAAATCATAGTCAAGAGCACAAAACACCAACAAAAATCAAAACTTGACAAAATGAATTCACATAACAAGTAAAAAAATTACAAACCCAATAAATAACCAAAACCCATATCTCAGAACTAGTTTAATATTTGAATAACAATGAAAATAAAGAAATGAGCAAAAGTGTAGAAAAAAAAAAACACTCACCAGAGTGGTAAAATGATGAATACACAGAAAATAAAGTGGATTAATTTTAGTATAATAGAAGGACTATAAAGTGTGGTTTATGAGGATTAAAATGAATAATAATAATAATAAGTTGGTTTTTGGGTATTAATTAAGAATAAGTTGATTTTGTTTCATAAATGAGTATTTTGCATGAAAGACAGGAGTTGAGGTGCACGACTGCACTGTAGTCATGTAGATGCGGGGTTTTAGCCTAGGGGTTGACAATTTTTATCCATGGCCCCATTTTTTACTTAAGACGCCCTATTTTTTCAACATAACTACATAATATCCTCTCTTATCTTTCTTACTTATCGAGGTCGAATTTTAACTGTTTTTTAATAAAAAGGCCACAAAGGACCTAACAATCTTTACCAATGTAGCAAATATTAGAAGCAATTTCATGCTTAACCTAATCGGAGTAAGCACCAACTCAAACTCTTGTCGAATAGTAGTTGGATTAAGGTGAGTCATAATATGAGCAGCAACATCTATCTATCTATACTAATCATGTCCGGGAATTTCATAACTTATCTTGTTATTAGTTTTTCTTTCTTTAATAATATTAATTATTTTATGATCTAGTTGTAGTTATATGACTATCAACAAAAACAAATCACTTTATTATATTTTAATACATGCCAAGTTGGCATTGATTGTATTTATGACCTTTTAAATGATGTCATTTGGCATGCTTACTTGGCACGTTGCCGTTGCAACAACGCCTTTTAATTAGATTAGTATAGATTTTAAGTTCTCTAAGAAATTTAGATTATAATTAGATTTTTGGATCTAAACCTAGTCCAAATCCAATCCGAAATATTATGAACTCAACTTTTCGAGTTCAAATCCAATCCAAATAACTTATTCGGAATGATTTGATCTGAATTTTGGACTTAGTCCAAATAACTTTCAAACCTACACAATACCGTGTAACATGCGCTAGTTTTCGCCAGTGTCTCCGTGTCTTATACAACCATACTTCCTGAGTTATATTTGAGTGAAACAAGAAAAACAAAAAATCGAAAGGAAAAGTAGTTGTTCTCATCTCCATCTTCCAGGCTAGAGACCTGAGTCAGTTCTCATTGCTTGCGAAGAGTTGAGGGCTTAACCCTTCATGTCCCCCTCCTCTTGCGAGCTCTCCTCTTTACCATATTATAAAAAGAAGACAGTCAGCACGTATAAACACAACAGAAAATCATGTGAAACTTATCGTAGTTATCGTATCCTATAAATTTCTACTCTTGTTGCAAAATATTTTACAATGAATGTAACTCATGTACGAAAGATAATGTAATATACATGGATGTGTGAATTTAGCTAGCCTTGAATGACAAACAAGATGTCATTCCCGTTTGTCCTCCTCAAAATCGTCTACAAGCCCGAACACATGATCTGTCCCAAGAGATACCTTCCTATCTTTCCTTTCTAGCATGGTCGATGTATCTACACCCGGGAGTTTAACCGCACTACTAGTAAGTGAAATAACTGTCTCTTCGATATCGTCTGCAGTATCCTCAGCATATGCATACCTGCATCATCCATTAAGATAATTTTATCTTAGACGTTATACCGACGGGTCATTCATTAAACTCCTCTTCAAGAGAGACTGCAATATAGAGAAAGGCATAACATTTATCATCTGACTTTTGAATATGGAAGAGGAGCTCTCTTCTTTTCATAAGACGTTAATGTACCAATGTTAATTGTGTTCAAGTATGCATTTCTATAATTAATTTTCAGCTAAGATACCTTTGGGTTAGTCAGAGCAAACTTCAGTGTTTAACAAGGAAAACTTGATCAATATAGTTGAATGGTTACGCAGGCTTGTTTAGACTTTAAAACAAGTACTATTCTAGTGATTTACCATCTAAATTCTAAGTATATACCATTTCTGAGTCACAATTCGTGAAATTTCCAGCTTCTTCCCCATATATTCTTTCACTCTTCATCAGATTTCTAGTGGTTCATGTTAGGACATTAGTTATTTAAGGCTTTCACTTTGATAAGAATAGAGTACAAAAGAGGTTTTTCATGAAAAAAGCCAGCATTTTATGGGTGCCAATGTCTAATGGTATGTTACTCTGCATGTGAAGAAAAAGCACTCTATCACCCAGGGAGTTTACCAACAAATGAACAAAATCATAAAACCACATCAGGAGCATAAAAAAGCCCTACGGTGGTTATTAGATGCTTATCAGATTAATTTCTGAAATTTTTAAGTCATGCTCATTGCTTCCTACATTAATTACAAGCTGAAACGTCCATCCATCCAGGCTCCAGACCCTAAAGCCAATATATGTTCCCCTATGATTAGTTTCCTCGCCATTGATCAAATGTTTCAACTTCACCAATATCTTTCCTGTATCCCACATTCCCACAGGACCTCCCTTTCGCCGTTCACAGAGTTCTCCTTAATGACACATAGTCTCTAGTGCTCAACGAAGATCCTTAATTGAATATTCCACCGCCAGGAAACCCGACAGATAAAAAAAAATCAAACTGATTGCCATTCAAAACTTTACGCTAATGTCAATTGGACTCGGTTTTACGTCGCATAGAAAACAAACTCTAAGCACCCCCATTAATAGCCACCTTGGTCAAGGTGGACATGCTTCTTAAGGGCTTGTATTTGAGAATGGAGATGATCGAGCATCATGCTTCAGGCTGCTTAATTAATTGTTCGGTCCATTTCTGGCTCTGCATTATTTTTTCTAGTATCGACTAATCATATGATAGGTTCTTCAGCTTTCCAATCAGCAAACTCTGGCCTTAATTTAAGTTTACACAAAGATGTCTGTCTAAAGGCCAAGTGTGATTAGCTTCAGATGACTCTGGGCAGAAAGCACATGATGTAACCTATGATCTCTCTTCTACAGATCAAAATTAAAAGCCATTCTTGACTACATCGAGTATGTTCAGAAGCCATTGACCCTGTTCACCTATGCTCTACACGTCTGTATCCCTTGAAATGTACAGAGGTTTTTCTTTTCATATTATTACACAGCTAGGTTTTTCTTGAAATCAATAGACGATAACAATAAACATTTCCCTAATGCTTGATCGACATTTTCTTCAACATTGTTGTTCTTAATTCACAGGTAAGGCCCTTAGTTTTAGCAACACAGTAAATCTTCCTTGTAAAATCGCAGTAAAAGTTAACAGTTCTAATATGACCAACAAGCATGAAATCAAACAATGAAAGATTCTAGTGGTCAAGCAGAATCAGATCTCTAGAATACTTGCCAAGTTCCACAACTACAGACAAAATTAACTCCTGAGAAGCAGTAGACACTAGACACACAGAATTCCTTTCGGATAATGTTCTCAACTTCTAAAGCTCTACCCCATAAGTATCTTAGAGAAGGTATATCAATCATACGATAGGTAATAAGATAAGAGATCTAACAAAAAAAAAAATCGATCTAGAGCAACAGTTAGACCATTAGACCAATAACTTCAGCATAATAGTCACTAACAGAAGCTCTATGATGCATATCAGACTGATGAAGTAAAAAAGAGATGTTGCGAACGTACCTAGTTGGATTATCGGATGGAGCAAATAGAATGCATATCACAACCAGTAGCGAGTATGAAAGCAAAGCCCAGAATGCAGGGATGATCCAGGCTCTTTGCCACATTTCACTCAGTGGGTCTGATGCGTTGAAGTACAACTGCAAAATCAAATAGTTTAAACTTAATGTCTTTAGGTAAATTAATGTTACAAGCAGAAAGAAAACAAGACCTACTCATGTATCTAGATCAAACTATTCTATCCAAATAGAATGCTGGTCAAATGCTCAAGGAATGGACCTCATGGTTTGCCTACCATCTAGTAATGTTAGCAAGGCATTTTGAATTTCAGATGCTCCCATATTATACAATAACAACATCATATTATTCCAGGGCCTTCAAAGAGGCTCCCACACAAACAGGGTAGGGGAATTCGGGGTGCTACATCATAATAATAGAAGGGAAGAGGGTTAAATGCTCCTAAATTATCTAAAGATGAAAGAGATTACCTCATAACCAACCCAAGCAACAGAAAGGAGCACTGATATGGCAAGGGAGTTAGTAAATTTCCGGTACAGCTCAAGTTTAGCAGTGCTCTTCCTTATCTGGAAGAAGACAATATATAGAAGTAAATAATTAATTTAACTACTCGTATCGAAGTAAAAGAAATCAACAGTTCATGCAGCAACATAGCCAATGGTAAAGCAACAAACATCATGTTTGTTCTTTCTACAAACATCCATATAGGCCTATGTTTCATCATAGTGTCCATGAGAATGATGGTGTAAGACACTGCAGTTTAAGACAATGGTAGATGCACCCTTTCTGGAAGTAATGTAAGTCTAGTAAATATCGTAAGAACAACACACTCAAAAATTATAGTGTGAGCTGTTGCCAGGAGCAACACCTGCAACAAGGAAAAAAATTTTAACCCGGAAAAATAATTCTTTTTTTGCTGCTTTTTCCGCATATGTTCATTTCAAGTAGCAACGAGAAGATATTCCAAAAGAGTGCATACTGGCACGTCAACGATGTAAATGACGGCTTGAGCTTATGAAAGAGAAGCTCCTATCATTTCCAGTGATACCCGAAAATACAGTAGATAGCTTGTATGACAGGGCGCACTAACAGGACATAAGAAGTTTGAAACTAAGAACAATGATCATGGTGTAGGTGCTCTTCGTTCTCTTCAGATGTAAATAAGGAGGAGAAAGACAAAAAGATTATACCTGGAGCTTTTCCAAGGTCCTTGATAATGATGAAAAGATCCATAGGATAAAGCAAGCATCAAGCACAGCAACAGGCAGCACCAGGACAAGTCGTGTTCGTCCAGATAAGTCATTGATGTTACCCAAGTGTTCAATAAGCTCAAGTGCTTCCGAAGCCAAAAAGTATATCACACCAAGGAGGGGAACCTTTGAGGTTATACCAACTAATGTTGGTCGAATAACACCATAGCCCATAGAGACGACAAGCAGAAGCAAGCGAGCAACACTCCTTTTGACTGCAGTAAAGGTAACAGCCCATACAGTGATTCCCATCGGGCGTATCCCAGTTGAATTGAAATTGGAATATTCAAAATACCAGAAGGCCATCTCACACATTCCCAGACCAATTACAGCAGTAATGTGGTAGTGCAACTGGATAACATCTTTCCAGTATTTTAAGAACTGAAGGAACCAAATTAGACCCATAACCAGGTAAGCAAAAGACATTAAACCCAAGAATGTCATAAGGGGTGCCATCTTTCCAGGTAGGTAGCCTTCTGGGTTTCTCCAAACTGTTCTTCCATTTAATAAAGTCCCCTTTAGTTGAGGATCGCAAAACATGAAGTACAGGTAATACATTCCTGTACTGTTTATCCCAACATTTTGAAACAGCAGTTTTGCTTCCTCATTATTCCCTTCAAAAGAGGTTTGTATTCTTCTTGGCCATTCAGGTTTATCGGGATCATGACGGATAATAACCTCTCCAACTTTGCAGGATCCCTCCTTGGCAAGTTCTGGTGTGCAGCATAATGCACTAGAATGCAAATAAGCACCTCCAATCTTATCCCTATCCTTCACCTCAACTATGATAGCTTCAATTAACCCAGTTCTCTGCTGCATATCATTTTGTTTGCTTGCAGCCTCTTTTGATCTTCGGAAGGTGATTGACTCAAATCTGATGCCCAGTAGGCATAAATGATAAACAATGAGTGTGAGAAGATCGCCAAGTTTGGCGAAGAAGAGGAGCAACAATCAGCTGATTCAAAATTATACATTTCATCCTAAAGATCCAAATTTTCATCAAATGTAAAGGTTTACAATCTTTCAGAGAAAGAACATCCTTATTCTTTACAGACATTAGGAACTCAGACCCAAAGTCACAATATGACTGTCCTGAGCACAGTTCGGCAAATAATCCATGGCATGTTCAGATAATAATTGAAGTACACTCCTCATAAGTTGGCGCCACATAAATCAGGAAGGGGTTCATCTAACAGGTGTTAGCAAAATTAAGCAGAACAAGTACTTTCCTTTACACAGATAGATGAATGTGTGAATCAAAATGATAATATTCATTTCTACTACACCCCAAATAATATAATTATTGAAGACATTTTGTAGAATATAAGGCTGCAGCTAAGGCTCTAAACACCAGAGTACTATCCAGAATAGACTGTTACTGTTATTGTTAATCTGATTACATACTTAATCCAAGAAACCTGTAAGAGGATGTGTTTTCCTGGTCTCCATTTCTGACGACTAACTCGTGAATTTAGAAGATCAAGCAAAGCTGAACCAGAATGACTTAACAAAGTTTAGTCTAAATGACAATCTTATGCACCCTCACAGCTTGCAATATTAAGGAACTTGAGATATAATTTTGCTTGCTTTCAAGAACAAAAGGAGCTAAGAAAATAAAATGGGGATTTTTATTTTTTTTTTCTATATTTTCGATCTTTTCTACCAATTTTCTACCCTTTCCGACCATTTTTCTACTAAAATTTATAAATTTGGAGGTAACGTATGCTACCCCTCGCTACTAGTTGTACCTTCCCCTGCGGCCCTGCCTACAGGCTACAACACAGGCAGTATTGGAGAAAGAGAAGCTAGGTCCATATAGCAACTGTATGCACTTGAATCCAACCAGGATTGGCTGCAGGTGTGCAAATGAGTTCTTTTGCTGGCCATATTAGTGTATGCAAGTGTAATATTGTATCTACATATTCAAGTAAAAACTTAAGCTTGGATAAGTAGTCTATCAAGTATCAACAAAGTAGCATATCCTTATCCATGTGGAGACCTTCATCCTTTAAAAGTCAGACTTCAGAAAGAAGAAAAGAAGGGGTTCCAGGCTGGAGTAAACATTTTGCTTACTTACGAAGATAAAGGTTTCAATTGACTTTAGTATCATAGTTTAAAGATCCCCAACTTATCAGCAAAATCTCACTTCATAGCTTACTAACTTCATGGACATCAAATGAGCAACTTCCAATATTTTTATTCACTAGAAGAATGATAGGTTCAAACCAATACACGCCTAAGCATGATTTGCACTTTTTATGGCCTGAATCTTTAATCATGCAATACACCTCCCTTAGCACTCATAAGTCTATACAATTCTACCTTAGAAAACACCTGCTGGCTGACGAATTTTTCTGCAATTCTCAACTGTACCATTATGCACAAGAGGGTCCTACATTGTAATTACAGAACAACCATCAATCTACAAACAACACTACAACACCAACTTAGGCTTATGGGAAGAGTTCATGATACTATCTGCAAATGCAACATTAGGCTTTCTCAAAAGACTAATGCTTCATCACCCAAATGTAATCATATGCCACATAAATATGACATTATATCAGACACATAAGAAAAATATAATGTGCTAATTAGTAACATACCTCCTGACTACAAGCATTACGATTTACACATAACAAATCAAGAACCCAGCATTACATGAAACATATAAACTCAACCATACAATGCAACCAATAAAAACAAAATGCAGACATTACACTACACCCAACACATCAAATAAAAACAAAAGTAAAGAAAATGTATAACCTGATAAAGGAGTTGCCATTGACGGGTTTGTCATCAGAAGAAATGGGTTGTTTTTGTTGATCATAAAGAGAAGGTTTAGAAGCAAAGAGACCTTCACTACCACCATGGAAGAAGAAAGAATTGAAACGAGGAATAAAAGTTTCGTTTTTATATTCATGGATGGAAGCTTGTACAACACCAATGTGACCTACCAAAACCATGCACAGTAAACATACTTGCATGATATTGGTACGTAGATAATATATGATTGGCACATTATTTTGTCTCTTGTTTGTCCACCAACCCAGATCACAACCAAACTCCCACATCATCTGATCTCTCTGTCACACTCTCTGTCTTTCTGACTCTTTCTTTCTGTGTGTCTGACTATTTTTGGGTTGTTTGTCCTTTTTCTATGTGTACTATACTGAGAATAAAAAGCTTCTGTAAAGAGTATAAATAAAGCATAGAGTTAGACTACTTTTATAAAAGAAGGATAGAGAAATGACAGCCCAATTGTCTCATCTGCTTGCTTCTTGCCTTCTTGTTAAGCACAAAGAGACACCCTTAAATTATTAAATACCCTTAGTAAACAAGTCCTAGGCTAGATAGAGCTTATCAAAGTAGCTCGGGTCGATTTCGGGTTGGGTTTGCGCCTAAAGTTAAGCTTGATCGGATTTTGGGATTTTATATGTTTTCGGGACTAGAAAGATAAGATTTTAATGTTATATTATAGTCATTTTTACATTGCAAGCCTGAAGATATACCACAAATTAGACCCTCTATTTTTATTATGAATATAGACCAACTTCTTGTAAGCTAAATTTGCTTAAGCGTCTAAAAGGCCCAAATTGAGTTATAGATTTATATGTATTTATTGGGTCAGCATGGCTTGGTTTACTTTTAAAATTAAAGTAGACGGTCTCTTCCAAGACATTCTGATAATTGTTGGATATTTTTTATATTTGTATACAAAACTGAATTTGTAATTATGATAACACCATTATGTAAAAATAAGGGTTTTTGGAAAAAAAAAAAAGGATGAAATTATGTTTCCCTAGAAAGGAGAAAAGTGTGGAAAAATTGTCTGAAATTAAAATGGGCCCGACCAGTCCTAAATTTTTCAGCCCGAAGCTAGGCTCGTTAATCGCTTTTATTTCAGGCTCGAAGTTTTTTCAAAAATTATCACTAAATCTTCACCTTATTTTTTAATATTTCGTAGCAAACAAAAGAAGAAACAAAATTAACTTTCTCAAATACGCTCGTACAAGGTGAATTTGTTTTTCGGATTTTTTTTTTATTTTGCTGAACTTTCCATATTATTTACGAAGTTTTTCCTAACTTAAATTATAATAAGCAAAAATAAGCCGAGAAGAATATGTCTTGGAGCAGTTTTTTTTCCTGAAATGAGAAAATACAAGTTTTAGTTTGAAACTTTATGTAGAACTAAAACACCTTGACCCCTTGCGGGCTGGCAAATGTCACCAAATGTGGCTCTCGAGGCTGTGCACAAACCACATTGTACCAACATATGTCTTTTTAGTGCACTTTGTCCTCAATTCTAAGTAAATGGGCTTTTTAAAAAGAAGATGCATCTTGTTAGTATAAGTGGTACTATCAATCCGTTTAAGCACATACACTTATCAATTCTCTATCACAAATTTAGGATATCACAAAAATCAATCAAAAATCTTCTTTTTCACAAGCTTAATCTGAAATGAAAAACAAAGGCATTATACAAAAATACTAGAAGGTATAACCAGGAAAAGCACGCTTCATACTATCCCTAGCCATGTCATAAGCTTCTGAATCCAAGGGGAAAAACATGCTCCATGACATCATCAAATCCTTGACTCCAGAATTCCTCACCATAATAAGAGGCACCTCTTCCCTATAGATAATGTTGTCGGAGGGAACCCAATTTCTATCACCAACCTTAATTCCCTCTCGCAAACTAACCTTCTATACAAAACCCTCCTGAAACATATAAATAACAATAGGAAATCCTCTCTAAGCCCATGAGTTAGTGTAACATCCTAAGAGATAGAAAGACAAAGTGTGAGTCCTACAATGGAAAACTGAGAAGCTTATGAGAAGTTTATAATAGTTTTCACTTATCGCATATCAACAAGGCGTTTCCTTTTTCGGGTTAAGTGAGGACAATGAGCTTTAACTCAGGTATGTATATCATTCTAAATTCTCTTCCATATCAATGGGATGTTCGCAAGCTTTCGCAGAGAAACCAGTTTGTGCACTGCAAGGTCTTTATAAACCGTACTTTGATCTATAATATACCTTAACTTGGACTCCACAAAGGGTGCCTTTTAAGTAGAGTTTTTATACACTTATTTGGGTTGACAACGAAGGATATGTTTTGATTATCAAACCCCTTGCATAATCATATATGGTAGCGTTCTACTACCTCGTCTTGGGATCAACAATTTCTCTACAAAACATGCTACTACTAACTTTCGAAAATGCCCATGCCTTTCATATCGGATCTCCACGGGATGATGCCAACATAATCTATATCTATCTATTATCTTAAACACCTAAAATCTTCTAAGTTGAGGACACATGGCATATGACTTTATTCTTACCCCATTCTTCATTGCTCTTTTACTTGGAGACTTTTCATGTTCCTCTTTGTTTATGTTTTGTCCCTTCACAAGCACATCTAATCAATGTCCAACAGTTTCCAAACTTTTGAGTTGTCTTCCTCTCTTTAAGATCAACAATGGCGATGATTAAAATTCAAGGGTTATGGAATTGTATTGGACATCCCTCTACAATATATAATTGTGGTCAAACATCATAATCCTCCACCACTTTTTCCCTACCAAGTTTGTGTTCTTCACTTTTACTATGCTTATATGATGTTAATTATTTGAGTTATTTGATATATGGCTTTTTCTAACCTAATTCCATATCTGAATTTCTTAGCTAACTTTGGAGCTGATTATTAACTTATACATGACATTGACTTCAATTCGTCGTGACACACAAATTGTCGAGTTGAGCACGGTGATCAGGATATTGTTGCTAATTTGGATAGTTTACAACCTTATTTGGTTTCTTCAATGCTTGATTTAGACATGCTTATAGCATCATTATAGTGTAGTCATGTGATAGACAACTTTTAAGTGGTTTGTGGGGCGAAAAAGTTTTGTTTCTTGGCTTCATGATAATATGTGTCTCTCTTCTGTCACTAGCATATAAATCATATCATGTGTTTGTCAAAATTTGGATATTTGGTCATCTATTTTTGGTGGTTTTCATATTATAGGTTCTCACTCACAAAATGACACCGGAAAGTAAATCAAACCTTCAAGTAAGTGGTTTCATCGTTATTTTATAAGTGTAAATTCCGATGTTCTTTTTCTATATGATCTTCATATCATTTACATTTTGTTAGCATAATATATTCATTACGTAAGAATTAAAGTCATTTTATCTACTTCCTCTTGATTTAACTATTTTTAACTATAAATTTGAATTTTGTATAACATCTATTTCCGTTTAACTTAATCATCATATCATTTTTTATGAGGTTTTAGGTGTATATATTAATTATAAACTTTGTAAAAGCAAACATCATTAAAATGTCTTTTTTGCAAGTGATATGAAACAAACCTCAAACTTCTTTTCAAGTAAGCGTGGCATTTGAATAACTTTCATCGTCTATTCTTTTTTGTGTATTTCTACTTGAATTTTTACCCACTTTTTTTTTTGTGCATGTTGCTTATCACCAAACTTCATGTGCTTTATGTATGTTAAAATATTACTAATTTACATGTTCAAAATATTCAATTGTTCAAGTTTTGTGCTTATGTATTTTATAAACATATTTTTTATGCGAACCTTTTTTTTTGTTCAATCTTTCTTTGCCTTATTTGTACATTTTTGTTTTACGTAGTTTCTTTGATTTACTTTGTTGTTTAATTTTATAAGAAAATATCAAGGATACTAAGAATACAACAAAAAAAATTATACATACATATTGAACACAAAAAACAATTTATTTATTAATTTTAATGTGCAAAGTTAATATATTTTAATAGATAGTGGAATGAAGTGAGGAAATTTCCTTTCAAGATAAAAGAATAAGTAAAGAAAAGATAAAAAATAAAATTTATTAACATATTTATTTATTATGTTAACTTAAAATAACCTTTAGACATGTTTGAAATGTAAACCATATTTTCAATGTTAATATTATAAAAAATATTAGGTGAACATAAAGAGTTATTGTTAAAAAATATCTATAAAATATTTTCATGTATCATTTTTTTAATTTATTCCATGTATGATTCTGTCAATTGCTATTTGTTTAGTAAATATTTTTTCTATGGAAAATAACTTAACAAATAAAGTTATTGATTAGAATTTGAAAATCATATTTTCATAATGAAATAGTGTAATATAATACATAAAACCTAAAAATTCAATTAATGATGTCACCTATATATGAGTATATCAACATAAATAATTTTATTCTTCTTAATTATAAACTAGTCATTATAATAAATCAATTCTCTCATGAGAACATCCTTGTTTACAAGAATGTTGGAGGTATAGACTTTTGGATGGTGAAGAATATCCAATTAGCCAATTTTTGTCCGCCTCTTGCTAAAGTCATTGTACAAGATGTCTATTTATTGGCAGATTGTGGGTTAGAGATGATAGATTGTCTATATAACTATCAAGACAATGACCCCAATGAAAAATGCAAACAATATAGGTTGCCCAAGGGATTTTTAAGGGGTGTAGACATGATTACAATGGTTGAGATGAATGATATCGCACGAGTTTTAGAAATACGTGAATTGATGATGGCTAGGAATAAGAAAAAAGGTACAAAGAGCATGGATTATGATTATGCCTACAACCGAAGGCACAAGAAAAACACAATTGACTTGCTCTTTTGCACCACCATACAAGATAACACACTATTCGTTGCAAGAGTGGTTTCGCCTTTAAACACAATGACTATGAGCCTAATCATACTTTAATAGTCTTCATCCCATCTTGGATTTTTGTTCTCCGTGACAACTTTGACAATGTTTTGATGCACATACTAGGTTTTGGTCCCGGCATTGTTCGGTATCGGTATTTTTTCTTTCATTAGGCCTTTTTATGATTGTTTATATTTTTTATTCTTGTAAATAATTTTATAATTTAGGTAGTATAGATTTTAAGTATAATGATTGAATACTATTTATAATCATATGTCATATTGAAAAAAGAATTATGATTATACATCATATATGTGTTTAAATAATATATATGTGTATTACTAATATTTAACATTTAATATGATATATTTATGAGTAGTATGGATTCATTTAATAGTATTTATATGTTGTATTGATGAAGCCCTAATAAATTTGTTATTTAAATTTTTGAAGCCCTAATTAAGTAATTAATATGTTGCTTATTAAGTGAGTTATGACACGTGACATGAAACTATAGGTTGTATACATGTCACGTTAGTCTCCATATCCACATTTCTATATATATACTAGTTTTTTCCATGTGAGATACAAGGTCTGTAATTGATTCGTGTAGTTTTTCTATCATTTTCATGTTCGTGTTTTTTTTTAGATTGATAATTGGTTTGTTGGTTAATATATATATGTAGAGATGTTTTCATAGGTCATTGGCATATAAATTTTTCAACGTAAATGACATATTGGCCATATGCGCATGCTTACAATGTCAAGGTACGAAACATTCCATAAAAATATGTTTATTAAAGAGACGTGGATATGTTTATAATAATTTCAAAATTCATATAAAGACAATATATAATTTAATGAATGTTTCTACTTTAATGCCATATTGGTCATGAGCTCGTACTTACAAAGTTACAATGTCAGCATACTTAACATTAAAAAAAAAACGTTTATAGAAGAGGTGTGGGATATGTTTATGATAATTCTAAGGTAAATGAATTTTAAAATTACTGACAATTCAAATATATTCTCAAATATTCGCACAACAAAGTAATTGTTAAACATATTATAATCTTTTGAGTAATTATTGTCACATAAATTGAATATATATGCATAAATGTTAAACTTAATTTATGAGAGAAATAATTAGTCACCATTTTTTGAGTAATGATGTGGCTTCCATGTCATTGTCAATGTGGCTAGCTCTTGTGGTTGCAACACCTTTTAACAGTTTTATAGAAGATAGATAGATAGATAGATAGATAGATAGATAGATATAGATATAGATATAAATATAGATATAGATATAGATAGATATATATATAGATATAGATATAGATAGATTTATCTATATAAATAGATTAGATTTATATATATATATATATATAGATAAAATAATATTAACTTTGTATGAGTTAATTAAACCTAATCTATTATTAAGTTATGGTTGAAACTAATATTTAGTGTAAGGTAAGTTGGTACCTTTTTAATGAGTGTTATGCATATGAGGACATTGGCGTATACTTATATGGTGCACCCTTGTGCATAGAGAATCGTGCACCCCATTGTCATGTTCATCAAAGAGTATTGTCATGCATGTTCATCAAAATTAATTTCATATTTCATCAAATTTAATTTCATATTCATCAAAATTAATTACATATTCGTCAAAATTTACTTTCATATTGCATCAAATTTAATTTCATATTCATCAAAATTAATTTCATTTTCATCAAAAATAAATTCACATTCATTATAAATAGTGCACCCCATTATCATGTTCATCACAGAGTATTGTCCTATTCGTCAACATTTGATTTCATATTTATCAAAATTAATTCCATATTCACCAAGATGTATTGTCTATTCATCAAATGGAATGAGGGGTGCACAAATAACTATGCACCCGGATGCACAATATAATTTACCGACATTGGCATGTTGACATGGCGCAATAAAAGAACTGCTGGAAATGCCACCAACAAGTCAAGTGAGTATAAACAACCCATTCAGATTGGGTGTGGATCGGATGGGAACCAGAAAAGCCAAACAAAAAAAAAACCGACAATGATTAACTCAGGCTATTCGATTATATTGATCAGGGAAAAGTATACACACTCAACGCGATTGGCAATATTATATAGGAAAAATTAATGCCAATAATCCCAACTTTGGACGGTAT